>VMDO01029591.1:0-22453 GCA_007922755.1 Pedetes capensis | reverse complement strand
TCCAACTAAAAGGCAGTAAGTGGCTAAGTGGATATGAATATAAGTCTGAATGATATTTTGCATATAATAGATTCAATTCACCTTATAGGACACTCAGACTGAAAATAAAAAGATTTAAAAGAAGGATATTCTTGGCAAAAGGAAACCAAAAGCAAGAAGGAACAGCTATACTTATTTCAGAAAAAAAAAAGACATTAAGCCAGAAACTGACAGAAAAAAAGTAATTATATAATGATAAAAAGGTCAAGAAGATATAAATATTTTAAATATATATGTACTTAACATCATAACACCTACATGTTGATTGTTGATAGGTGCCGTCGAGTTGGTATCAGACTCATAGTGACCCTCATAGGGTTTTCAATGGCAGACTGTTTTGGGATTACCTTGGGAGTGGATTGCCAGGTCCTTCTCCCATTTTTGCAGTGCTGGGAATTGAACTCGGGACCTCAGAGACTGCAGCGCAGTGCTCTACCAACTGAGCTAAATCCCAGCCCAGCACCTACATATACAAATAAATATTAAGAGATTTGAAGGGAGATAACCTACTACACAATAGTAAGGGATTTAATACCCCACTTTCAACAACAGATTAATCATCCAGACAGAAACACAATATGAAAACATTGCGCATGAATTGCATTTTAGATAAAACTGAGCTAATATATATATACAGAATATTCTACCCAACAGCAACAGAATATACATTCCTCAAGTTCATAAAGAACATTCTTCAGGATAAATCCTATGCTAGGCCACAAAACAAGTCTTAACTAGTTTACAAAGATAGCAAATACCTTTTCCATCAATAACAGTATGAAACCAGAAATAGAAAACTAAAGGAATTATGGAAAATTAACTAATACTAAAATTAAACAGTGTTCTCTGGAACAAATACTGGGTTAAAGATGAAATTTAAAAAAAAATTAAATATGGCATATTGAAAAAGCAATCCTATGGGGGAAGTTTATCACAAATGGCTATATCAAAACAGAAGATATCAAACAACCTAATGTTATGCCTCTAGGAAGTACTTAAAAAACAACAACAAAAAACCCTAAACCCAAAGCCAAGAGGAAAGATATAAAAATCCGAGCAAAAATAAATGAAACTGAAACTAGAAAAACAAGAAAAAATGACAAAAGTGCATTAAGTTTTTGAAAAGCTAAACAAAACTGACAAACCCTTAGCTACACTAGCCAAGAAAAAAGAAAGATGACTCAGAAATGAAAGAGGAGATATTACAGCCGATAGCACAGAAACACAGAAGATGAGTGACTACTATGGACAACTCTATGTCCACAAATTAGAAACAGAAAAAAATGGATAAATTTGTAGAAAGATGTAATCTACCAAGACAAATCACAAAGAAGTTGGTAATGTGAACAGACCAAAAATTAGTACCATAATTGTATCAACATCAGTATCCCAAAGAAAAGCCTAGACTAGAAGTTTTCATAGCTGAACACTAATAAATATTTAAGGACAAACTAATACCAATCCTTCCTGAACTTTTCAAAACAACTGAAAAGGAGGGAATAATTACAAACTCATTTTATGAGTTCAGAATCACCCTGTTATTAAAGCAAACCAAAGACACTATAAGAAAACCACCAGAAAAATATCTCTGGTGAATATAGATGTAAAAATCCCCAACAAACACTAGTAAATCATATTCAACAGTATGTTAACAGGATCATTCACAATGATCAATTGGCAGTTATCCCTGGGAAACAAGGATGGTTCAACATATGCAAATCAAGAAATATGATTCACTGTATTAACTGAATAAAGGGCAAAAACATAATCATCTCAATAGATATAGAAAGAGCACTGAATAAAACTCAACATACCTTCATGATAAGAACTCTGAATAAAATAGGTATAGAAGGATTTTACCTCAAAACAATAAAGATCATATATGACAACACCACAGTTATACTCAATGGTGAAAAATGAAAGCCTTTCCTCTAAGATTGGGAAGCATGGGTACCCACTCTCTCTACTTCTCCTCAGTATAATACCAGGAGGTCCTAGCCAGAGCAAACAGGCAAGACGAAAAAGGCATCCAAGTAAGAAAAATTAAATTATCTGTTTTCTCACTACAGCTTTGGAAACTCCAACATACTAATGTAGAATACAGAAATTTTTTTACAAAAATCAGTATCATGTCTATACACTAACAGTGAAGTATCTGAAAAAGAAATTATGAAAATAATCATATGTACAATAATAACCAAAAAATAAAATTCAAGAATAAATTTAAGGAGAAAAATTACATACATATAATATAAATATATAATATAAAACATAGATGAGAGAAACTGAAGATAAAATAAGTAAACAGAAAAATGTGCCACATTTGTGGACTGGAAAAATACTGTTGAAATGTCCATACTACCCAAAGTGATCTACTACTTCAATGCAATTCCTTCCAAAATTCCAATGACATTCTTCAAAGAAATACAGAAAATAATTCTAAAATTCCTATGAAAACACAAAAGACTCCAACTAGCCAACTCCATCTTAAGAAAAATTGGAGGCATCATACTATTGGATTTCAAAATCTACTACAAAGGTATATTAACCAAAATATCATGGTACTGTTGTAAAAAACAGACATATAGACCACTGGAACAGAATACAGAGCCCAGAAATAAATCCCTGCATTTACGGCCAACTAATTTTTAACAAAGTGCCAAAAATTCAGAATGTGGAAAGAATAGTCTTTTCAATAGTGTTGGAAAAACTGGATATCTATACACCAAGAAGGAAAACAGACCCTTATATCTTACTCAAAATGGGTTGAAGACTTCAATATAATGCCTGAAACCATAAAATATAAGAAAACATAAGGTGAAACTTCATAACATTGATCTGGGCAGTGATTCCTTGGTTATGACTCCAAGAGCACAGGCATACAGAAATAGAATATGTGGAATCCAAAAATATTTGAATTCAGAAATAGAGAATAGAATGGTTATGAAGGGGCTGAGGACACAGCTCAGCAGGAGAGCACTTACCTAGAATGAGTAAGGCCCTAGGTTCTATCCCCATCACTGCCAAACCCCTCTAAAAAAACAATAGCTATCAGAGGGTTGGCTGGGGCAGTGCAAGAGGACAGGGAAAGGAAGGAAACTGGTGAAAGAGTGCACAATTTTAGTTAGATAGAAAAAGTTTTGTTGATCTATTGCACAGCATGGCAACTATAATCAATAACATGCATTTCAAAACACATTAAATGTTCTCACAAGAAAAAATATTTGAAATTATAGACATGTTCATTAGCCTGACTTGACCACTTCACTATGTACACACATACTGTACCCCCTAGATATACACAATTACTTATTAATCAAAAAAAAAAAAACCTAAAAAAGCAGCAAGCAGCTATGCCAAGGTTTAAAAAGGAATTGTTTTACCATATATAATTTAAATTTGGTTATAAGAAAACATCAAGCTGGGTACAGTGGCACATGTCCTTAATCCCAGCATCTCAGGAGGCAGAAGCAGGAGGATCACAAGTCCAAGGCCACGGGCAGACTGCATAACTTAGTGAGACTTTGGCTTCAAAATAAAAAATAAAAATGGGCTCAAGGTACAGCCCAGTGATAGACTACTTGAAAAGTATGTGTGAGGCCCTAGACTCAACCCCCAAGTACTGAAGAAAAAAAAAGGAAAGAAAGAAAAGAAAATGTATCAAATTGAATGCAGTATTAACGGAAATGCCTTACTGAAAATATTGTCTGGTTTAATTTTAAGTACACAATCTGATAATGACAACATTCTATTGAGAAAGATATGATGGCAAGAAAGTTTCTTTTATAAATAAAATTGAGCTTAATAAATTCCTTCATCTGTATTAATAAAGCCACTATATGAATAAAAACTGAAATTTAAAATGCAGAACTCAAAGGACAATTCAAATTCATTCATCACACAATGTTATACCACTTTGGATATACAAGGACATGATATAACATGATCACTTGTAATACAGTTGAAAACAAAGGGCATTGATATGTTCCACAATCCATCACAATCAGTAATGTAGTAAATAGACTAGTCTACTTTTAATGAAAGGAAAACGTCTATGTCACTTCCTGATATATTTAATTCCATTTAATATTTTGTGGTAAGGAACACACAGACTGTACAAAATGATGTAACCTATCCTTATCAACCAAAGGAGGTTTGGGACATTTACTCTTTTTTTTTTTTTTTTTTTTTTTTAATTTACATAGAAACTTGAGATTACCTTAGGGTAAAATGAGAAAAGAAAGTTCACATGTTTAGCTATTCTGAGAAATGGAAGATATGAAAATTTTCCTTGCAGTTGTCTGTTTACCCTAATGACTATTGTGGTTGAGAAAAGGGTGTGTTTCCAAGAAAGGAATTTAATGTCAGTAAATGCATACATTTAATGTGAGGTTTCCTGAACCTCCTCACTGAACTGTAGTCATCAGAAAACAGTCATCTGTTTTCTTTCTTATATTTCAAATAAATTTATTTCCCCTAACACATGCATTTCAAAAACATACTCGACATTATGACCGGACTGCAAAGTTAAACCAGAAAGATGAAAACCACAGATAAAAAGGTAGATAGCATGTGAATAAAAATGTACTGGGACTTATTTACCCACTAAGAAGCTAACCCCCACATGCTTGTCAGCTTGTCAAGCTGTGGGGGCTTGCATATTGCTATAAAGCTATGCCTCTACTATTTCAGGTACCAGCAGGGTCACCCATGGTGGATAGGTTTCAGCTGAGCTTCCAAACTAAGGCAGACTAGGGAGAAGGACCCGTTAGCCCACTCCCAAAACAAGTAGCCATTGAAAACACTGAATAGCAGAGAAGCAATGTCAAATATAAGTGCTGCAAAATGAGCATCCCAGGCTGGAAGGCATTCAAGAAATGACTGGGGAAGAATAACCTCTTCAATGTAGAGTCAACCTTAAGGACGGAAATGGAGTACAGATCCTGGACCTCCTTTTGCTGATGTTGCACGACTCAAAATGAGAAGAAACGTTGCCACAATGGGTTCAAACATGAAAAGATTATGTGCATGGCACAGTGTTAGGTAGTACTTCATTCGGTTGTACATAGGGTCACTACGAGTTGGATCTGACTGGGCAGCACCTAACAACAACAAACAGCTGAGGAAATATCCTTTTTTTTTTTTTTTTGTAGTACCAGAGGGGTGAACCCAAGACCTCATGCATTCTTTTGCAAGCACTCTGCCATTGAGCTACACATCCAGTTCCTTTTTTATTCTTTCAAATTTACCTTGCCAGTACCAAGCTTCCTGCTGGCTTCCCAGGACAAAAAGATAGTAGTTTTCCCCTTTTCACTAGAGAGTCTGGGAAGTGACCACAGGAGAGACACTATCATTCAGCATGGCATTCAATTAGAAGCCATAAAATACACCATAATTTAAGGGGAAAGATTGAAAACAATGTATTAAACTATTTGTGATGGTTTAAATTACAAAGTAATACAACATAACTTGAAAAGATACACTTAGTCAAAGGAGAGTACCAAAGAAAGAAATATACCTTATCCAAGGCTGAGGTTCCAAATCCAGTGATGAAATCACAGTTTGAAAAAGTTTATGGGTTGAGCAGCGTGAGAGTTGGTATGAGGTCAGCAGGCCAAGGATGGTCTGTCAGAAACCATACAGACACTGGCAATCTGGGAGCACCCTCCGGACAGCCACGGAATGTGCAGCTGATGAATACTTAATTGTAGATGGTACCAACAAATCTAGAAGTCTACTGCTACAGTACCAGCAAACCAAGGATGGAAAGAACATTGCAGGCCAGGATCAGCCAGTAGGAAACCTCCACTAGGGTGTGCACAGGCAGGAGCCAGTAGTCAGAGAACAGCCAGCTACAGTGGTAGCAAAACCTTGGTAGATAAATATCAATGAGTGTCACATCCATCCCAAAGAGAGCCATGGAGCCAGCAAGGATGGAAATATACCAGAATCAGGAAGAGATATCTCTTCCACCTGCTCTGTCCCTTCAGCCCCTTCCACTGATGAATCTAAAAATATTGTGGCAAAAATGAGGTGTTTACAGGGTCCAGCAAGGCAACAAAGGGTGGATTTGGAGCAGTAAGTTAAGTAGCATACCATATAAATGTGACTCTTAAATGGGATTCCCTTCTAGTGTTTGAATCTATTTCAATTTTCACATACCTCTGATCATTCTTCACTGCCTTTATACAAATGTGTCTACCCTACCTACTGCCCCATCAATTTCTGTCTGTGGATGTAAATGGGCATCAGATGGTTGGTGAAACAAGCTATCCTGTCAAAATGAGGAGTCAAATACCCTGGGCAATGATCTGACACAAAACACAGTGTGTTGGGTACTATTTAATGTTTCATCCTACCTACTGTGAGGTTTATAAAATCTATTAGTACCTTGGTATTCAAAAATGCACATAAATTTCACTAGTAAACACTTGTCTACAATAGTCTCAGTTAAATAAATATATTTCTACTCCTCATCAAAAATGTAAAAGAAATTGAATTTATTCAAAAGCTGATGAAAATGACTAATTGTCCAGAAAATGTAAAATGATATCTCAAGCTCAAAAATAGGAGTATGGTGGTGATGAGGATGATTATGATGATGATGATCAGAGGAGGAGGAGGAAGAGAAGGTAGAGGAAGGGAGGAGGAAAAGTGGGAGAGGAGGAAGAGGAAGACAAAAGTCTATAATATTTATATACTTGTTGAAGGGAACATAATTTTGTAGGATATGGACCCCACAAAGCTATTTCAGAACTGGCATATTTCTACAACACAGGTGGTTCAAAAGCAGGCTAGATTCAATATTCATAAAAAGTTAATCCTTTTTAGAAGTTACATATGACTTTTCAATGTTTTAGATGGCATACAAATAAAGAAAAACCCCACCAGAACCACGTAAGAGCAAAATTTTTTCTTCAAGTTCTTTTGGCAATAGCTAGTACTTTTTTAACGTTTACCACTCAAGTTTTAAAGTTTGATATGCCCAACAAGAAAATTATATTACAAGTCAAATGAGTTAGGCACCAAATATCCTGGAAAATTACTACTTTATAAGAGATATGTATCTTCTAAAAATGTATTTTTTCTAAGCAAGGCTAGAAAATACAATACCTTAGCAATAGTAAAAGAAGGAAGGAAGGAAGGAAGGAAGGAAGGAAGGAAGAAAGGAAGGAAGGGGGAAGGAAAGGGAAGGGAAGGAAGGAGGAGGGGAAGTGGAAGGAGAAGGGAAGGAAGGAAGGAAAAAGAGAAAAAGAAAAAAAGAAAGAAAAAAAGAAAGAAAGAAAGAAAGAAAAGAAAAGAGAGAAGAAAGGAAGGAAGGAAGGAAGGAAAAAAGAAAGAAAAGAAAGAAGGAAGAACAGGAAAGAAAACCAGAAAAGTTGTCTGAGTAAATGGACTCTATCAGTAGTCATATCTGCATGCTTGAATTGGATGATATTTGTGGGAAGCCAGAATATTACAAGTGACATGTGGTAAAAGATCATACAAAGTATCTTACACAGCTGGAAAAGGAACTAGGGAAGGAACAGACTGAAAAGACAGAGTGTAAAGAGTCAAAGAAGAAATAACTCACTATTGAACCTACCAAGCCAAGCACACCCAGCCACTAAAGGGGCCTCTGATGAGGAAGGTGTGGACAGGTCTATGGCAAGCTGTATCTCTCCACTCCTTCTGCGGGTCCCCAACCCAATGTCTGCTGATAAATCCACAGCTAGTAATGGCCAGGAGTGCTAGTCAGGAAGATAAGCTCAATGATGGACCTTAATGGCAAGAACAAATTGAAACCAACTAAAGACTTGTGTGTGTTGGTCACCCTGACTGACAGGAAAATTGTCTCTGGGAAAAATGACTTCTACTTCACTTCAGCCTTCCAAATCTTACTCATACTGCTCTTTTAGTCAATTTAATCCAGAAAAAATAGTGCCCAGTTTAACTAAAACTGACACAGTCACACCTACCAGAGATGAATAGCATATAATTCAGATATGTACAGAAAAGAATTCATCTGCTTAACCAACAGTAAGAAAGATAATGAATAAAATTGTTATCTGATTTTAAAATCCATATTCCTTCTTGATAAAATATATCCTCAATCTCATCATACTTTTTCCATCTAGCTGCAAATTTTCTAAAATTATAGAGCCAAAAATATAAGTAAATGTAAGTTCCTAGGTCTGCCTAGGAAATAGGTTTGTTTTGGCCATAAAGTGCTAAGGTACTACCCAAATGCTAATACACCACAGGTCAGCTTCAAATGGACTAAATGATTCCCATAGGACCAAGGGAAATCAAAACCTAACCTATTTCATCATTTGACTCCAGATGACCCCATACCACTAAGATTTCCTCTAATATTGAAGTGAATTGAAGAGACTTTCAGTGTAAGATGGCAGATTAGAAGCAGCCTTCATGTGACATGGTAAAACAAAGGAGTCAGAACAGAAAGGAGTGGACTCTATTCCAAAGAGAGAAAGACTAAAAAAGCACAGAAAGCACAAAGGAGGTTATAGGATGGTCTCAAGAGTGCAGAACAGAGCTGAGCAGTGAGAGGATGTGAGCAGGGCATATCTCCAGCTGTGGCTCCTGGCTTGGGGAAGGGAACTAGATTCTTCACCCAAGAAAGAAAAGGCAGATAGCCCTGGAAGGCAGACTGGCAGTGACACAAGACAAGCCCATACTCATTGAAGCCCTTGGATCCATTCAAGGGATTTGGTGAGATAGTGGCTCTTCCTGACTTGAAGGAGAGGTCAGCATTGGAAAAGAGATTTATTTTGCCACAGTCCATGTCCAAGAGGGTTGTGATTAGCCACCATCTTCAGAAGGAGCCTATTATGTGAAATTGAGCTATTCTGAAGTATAGAAATCAATACAGGACCTAGATCAGAAAGTCAACAATGTAGAAGACAAAGTCAACAAAATGAATGAGAAATTCAGCAAGGAAATTGAGATTAAAAAAAAACAGAAAAAGAAACATTGGAAATGGAGAATTCAATAAATCAGATTTTTAAAAAAGGTCCACAGTGGAAAGCATTGCTAATAAACTAGATCAAGCAGAAGACAGAACATCAGAGATAGAAGAAAAGGCTGAGGAAATACTATATTCAAATATCAACAAAGGAAAAAGAACATGATCACAACTTCCAAGAGTCTATGACATGATAAAGAGAATATATCTAAGACTCCAGGGGATAGAAGGGGTTGTGATAAAAACTAAAGGCATAGAAAATCTATTAAGCAAAATTATAGCAGAAAATTTCCCAAGTCCAGGGAAAGAAATGGACATCCAACCACAAGAGGCATTTACAACCACAAACAGACATGACCAGAAAAGAACCTCCCCACTACACATTATAGTTAAAATGCCAAAACTACACAACAAAGAAATAATACCAAAAGATGCAAGAGAAAATCACCTACTTACTTACAAAGGTAAACCCATAAAAATAACACCAGAATTTTCAGCAAAAACTCTAAAATCCAGAAAAACATAAAATGATGTATTTCAAGAACTGAACATAAATAAGTGCCAATGAAGATTATCATATCCAGCAAAGTTATCATTTAAAAATGAATGAAAAATAAAGATATTCCAAAGCAAGCACACACTAAAGCAATTTATGACTCCCAACCCAGCCTTGCAGAAAATAACTAAAGGAATCCTATATACACAAGAAGAAAGCCTCACTCATGAGAGAACTGAATAATGCATTTTAAGTGATTAGTGAGTCCTTAAATAAATCAGAAAGAAATCCAGAAAACTCCTAGAATCAAATGAAAGTTAAAACAGAACCAACCTGAATCTTTGGGATACAGCAAAGGCACCTCGCCCCCTCTTTATTGGTAAATGTTGGTGGAGTACAGAGTAGCACAGCATTAGCTTTTTCCATTATGCAACTATTACATTACTTTTGGTTATACTTTTACCAACTTGCAAGACTTATGGAACCTTTTACTTAATATGTAGTAAAACTCATATGCATATTTGGGTTACATTCCCCTATTTTTCCCATGTAATCATAAAATTGTATTATTTGCATCTAGATTATCCTCTCCCTATTTACCCCTATACATTGTTTCTCATCCCCATCCCACCTTCCACAATCTTTGCTTCCCTTTGTTAGTTCCCTCCCTCCTCCTTTCAATTGTTCATATTATCCCTTCTTCACTAAGTTTAACTGTGTATTTTTATATATCAATTTATATATAGTATCTTTCCTTCCTTTAAATAAGATTCAGCTCCCAAATATGAGTGAAAACATATGGTATTTCTTTTCTTGAGCTTGTATTCATTCACTTAAGATGACATTCTCCAGTTCCATCCATTTTGCTGCAAAGGACATTATTTCATTTTTTTATTGCTGAGTAGTATTCCTTTGTGTATATGTATGATAATTTTTTTATCCATTCTTCTGTTGATAAGCACCTTGGTTGGTTCCTTATCCTTGCTATTGTGAAGAGTGGTGCATTGAATATGGAGAGGCAGGTGTCTCTGCAGTATGATGACTTGTCTCCCTTTGGGTATATTCCCAGGAATGATATAGCTGGGTCATATGGAAGTTCTATTTTTAGTTTTCTGAGGTATCTCCATATTGATTTCCAAAGTGGTTGAACCAATTTACAGTCCCACCAACAGTGTAAGAGGGTTCCTTTTTCTCCACATCCTCACCAGCATATGTTATTATTTGTTTTGTTGATCTTGGCCATTCTTACTGGAGTTAGATGGAATCTCAGAGTTGTTTTGATTTGCATTTCCCTAGTGTCTAGGGATACTGAGAATTTTTTTCATGTGCTTCTTAGCCTTACAAATTTCTTCATTTGAGAACTGTCTGTTCATTTCCTTTGCCCACTTGTGAATTGGGTTATTTATTGCTATAAAGTTTACTTTCTGGAGTTCTTTGTAAATTCTAGAAATTAGTCCTCTGTCAGATGTGTAGGATATGATGATTTTCTCCCATTCAGTGGGCTCTTCCTGGACCCTGTTGATTGTTTCCTCAGCAAAGGCAGCTCTAAGAGGACGTTTGTAGCTGTGAGTGTCTACATTAAAAAATCAGAGAAGAGCCAAGCATCGTGATTCACATTTATAATCCCAGCAACGCAGGAGGCAGAGACAGGAGGATTGCAGATTCATGGCCAGGGACAGCCTGCATAACTTAGAAGGAGTGTGTCAAGATAAAATATAAAAAATGGACTGGTGGTGCAGCTGAGTTGTAGACCATTTGCAAAGTATGTTCAAGGCCCTGGGTTCAACCCCCAAGTACCAAAAACAAAAACAAAAACAAACAAAAAAAAAAGGATTCAAATAAACAACTTAATGATGCACTTCAAAGGCTTAGGAAAATAAGAATAAGTAAAACTCAAAAACAGTGGATGGAAAGACATAATAAAGCTCTGAATTGATGAAATAAAGAGCGAGTTCTTTGAAAAGATAAATAAGATTGGCAGCCCTTGTTGCTACAGTTAGGTGCTGTGGAGTGGGTGTCTGACTCACAGGGATCCTGTGTACAACAGGTGAAACACTACTGCCATGTTTCTCTGCTATTCATAGGGTTTTCAATGGCAGACTGTTTTTTGGGAGTGGGTTTTCAGGACCTTCTCCCACACCTACAGCACCTGGTGTTCCCAGGTGGTCTCCCATCCAAGTATTAACCAGGCCCTACCCTGCTTAGGGGCTGGAATTTAGCTCAGTTGGTAGAGCGCTGTGCTGCAGTCTCTGAGGACCCAAGTTCAATTCCCAGTACCACAAAAATGGGAGAAGGGCCTGGCAATCCACTCCCAAGGCAATCCCGAACAGTCAGCCATTGAAAACCCTATGAGGGTCACTATGAGTCGGATACTGACTCGACAGCACCTAACAACAACAACAACCCTGCTTAGCTTCTGATATTTGATGGAATCAGATGACACAGTGCTATAGCTGCAGGTGGCAAGCCCTTAGTCAAACAAAATAAAAGAGAGAGAAGGCTCAAATTAATAACATTAGAGGTAAAAAGGGGGACATTACACAAATAGTAATGAAAACTAAAGAATCATTAGAGAATATTTTGAAAACATATATTCTAAAACACTTAAAAACAGATAGGGATAAATTCGTGGACAAATACAACCTACAAAAATTAAATCAAGAGGACACAAACAATTGAGACAGATCTATACTGAGCAGAGAGATTGAAGCAGTAATAGTCTTCCAATAAAGAAAAGCCCAGGACAGAATGGATTTATTGCCAAATTCTACAAGACCTTTAAAGAAGTATTATCACCAATGCTCCTCAAAATATTCTATGAAATAGAAATGGAAGGAACATTACCAAACTCATTCTAAAAAGCCAGTATTGTCCTGATACCAAAACTAGATAAAGGTAAAACAAAAAAGGAAACTACAGACCAATTTCTCTAATGAACATATACAAAATCCTTAATAAAATTCATGCAAATTGACTTCAACAACAGACTAAAAAAGATCATACCTATGATCAGGTGAGTTTTATTCCATGGATACAATGGTAGTTCAACATATGCAAGTCAAGAAATGTAATAAAGTCTATAAATACACTCAGAGATAGAAATCACATGATTATTTCAATGGATGCAGAAAAAGCCTTCAACAAAGTTCACTATCCCTCCATGATAACAGCCTTGAAGAAACTAGGGATAGAAGGAACATACCTCAATAAAGTAAAGGCAATATATGAAAAACTTATAGCCAATATCATACTAAATGAGCAATAACTGAAAGCATTTCTTCTAAAGTCAGGAATGAGACAATGATGTCCACTCTTTCCACTACTATTCAATATAATAATCAAACTATTAGCCACAGCAATCAGGCAAGAGAAATAAATAAAGGGATACAAATAGGAAAGGAAGAAGTAAAATTATCCCTATTTTCAGATGATATGGGCCTACACTTAAATGATCTTAAAGACCCCATTAGAAAACTCTTCAAGTTGATAAATAATTTCAGCAAGTGGCAGGATACAAAACCAACATACAAAAATAAGTGGCTTTCCTAAATACTAATAACAACCAGGCTAAGTAAAAAAATCAAGAAAACAATCACATTCACAATAGCTTCAAAAAGAATAACATATCTAGAAATAAACCTAACCAAGGAGGTGAGAGGACTCCACAATGAAAACTTTAAAACATGGAAGAAAAAAATTAAAGAAGACACTAGATATGGAAAGACCTCCCATGCTCATGGATCAGAAGAATTAAAATTATGAAAATGGTTATATTACTGAAAACAATCTACAGATTTAATGGAACCCCCCTCAAAATCACAATGACATTCTTCACAAAAACAGAAAAATTAATCCTAAAATTCATATGAAAGTCCAAAAGATGCAAAATCGCTAAAGCAATCTTGAGCAGAAATAGTAATGCAGGAAGCATCACAATATCTGATTTCAAATATACTACAAAGACATAGCAACAATAATATTATGGTTCTGGCACAAAAACAGGTATGGATACCAATGGGATAGAACAGAGGAACCAGAAATAGACCCATGTAGCTACAACCACCTGATGTTTGACAAAGGTAGCAAAAATTTAAGTTGGAGAAAAGACAGCCTCTTCAATAAAAGGTGCTGAGAGAACTGGATTTCCTCATGCAGAAAACTGAAACAAGATCCCTCTCTCTTATCTTGTATGAAAAAACGTTAAAAAATGGATCAAAAACCTTAATGTAAGATGTGACACTGTGAAATTCCTAGAGGAAAACATAGGGAAACCAATTTAAGACATAGGCAAAGGCAAGGACGTTCTGAAAAGGACCCAAATAATACAGGAAGCAATACAAAGAATTGACAAATGGGATTGCAAGAAATTAAAAAGCTTTTGCAATGTAAAGGAGATGGTTATCAGAGTGAAAAGACAGCTTACAGGATGGGAGAAAATCTTTGCCAGGTATACATCAGACAGGGGATTAATATCTAGAATATATTTTAAAAACTCAAAAAATTAAAAACTGAAAAAGCAAAATATCCAATCAAAAAATGAGCAAATGAACTGAAAAGAGAGCTCTCAAAGGAAGAAAAACAAATGGCCCACAATCACATGTAAAAATATTCAGCATCCTTAACCATCAGGAAAATGTGAATCAAAACTATCTTGAGATATCACCTCACCCCAGTCAGAATGGCTAGCATCAACAAAACAACAAATGCTGGCAAGGATGCCAGGAGAAAAAAATCCTTAGAATGTACATCGTTGCAGCCACTACAAAAAGGAGTATGGAGGTCACTCAAAAAATTAAAAATGGAACTACCATATGACCCAGGTATCTCTCTCCTAGCTGTATATCCAAAGGAATATAAGTCAACATACCACAGAGATATCTGCTCATCCATGTTTATTGCAGCACTGTCACAATAGCCAAGGTATGGAATCAACCTAAGTGTCCATCAACAGATGAGCAGATATAGAAAATGTAGTATATAGACAACATGGAGTTTTATTCAGCCATAAAGGACAAAATTGTAGCACTTGCAGGAAAACAGATGGAACTAGAGATCACCATTTTAAGTGATATAAGCCAGACACAGCAAGGCAAAAATCTTGTGTTTTCTCTCATATGTGGATGTTATATTTTAATATATACTCACTATTAAAATATATAGATCATGAAAGTAAAAGAGGGACTATGTAGGGGGAGAAAAGAGACTAAAGAGAAGAAAGAGGGGAAATAAAAAAGGGTAATGGAAGAAAAGTAGAAAAGTACCGCATGTTGTCCTTAAGGCAAAATCCAGGCACATTGTATGGAAATGTCATGATGAAACCCATTAAGTTGTACTATTAACAAAAAGTTACTAATGAAAAAAGGGTTGTTTTTTTTTTTCATTTTGAATTTCTTACCCCTAAACAATAGCATGCCCTTGCTAGAAACCAAAAAGCTTGTGATGTGATCACAGATAGTGCCATCATGGAATTGCTTGGTCATCTATGAGTCTGCCACATTCAGAGGAATTCCAGAGGAATGCCTGGGTACTAGTGTCCGTCAGCTCTTGCTACATACAAAACCAGGAGTTTCACTGCCAGTTATGTTTAATTCTATACTGTCCACCTATGTAACTTCTCAAAATTTCCTTATAAGGTCTGCCTACTCTTGAGTGTCCACTAGAAGTCAGTATCTCATTGGAAAGGCAGAATCTTATAGTAAGAGATCAGAAAGGGGTGATACTGTGTCTACAAGTTCATTTCTATGCATTTAAACAGTCAGACTTTCTTGCCAAACTCTATAACAAAGAGATCAGGATTTTTAAAAATAGAACAAAAAGCTCTTGACAGCATCAAAAGGCCCTTTTACCTACTCCTTGTAACAGAAAAAGTATTCCTATTGTATGCCTGTTCTCATGCATTCCATTCCCCACCTTTAACTTTCTTACCAAAAAAACACAAGAGATTTCCAGTAATCTTCCACACTGAAATTATTCCCCGGATCCTACTTTTGCCATGAACTCAGGACAAACCACAATAAGAAAGTAACTTACTTATAATATCCGCTCTCCAAGCTCTGACTCTGTTCCCTCTGTTTCCTTCCTCTTTTGTTTGACTTCTGCTGTTTTTGCATACCTTTGCCACTGGGCTGCAACCACATTGAATTTTTTTTTATTCGGTCTAACCAGCTGGGTGCAATGGCACCTGCCTGTAATCCCAGGGACTACTGAGGCAGATGCGGGGGGATTGCAAGTTTGAGCCCCAAGGTAGCCTGCACCATTTAGCAAGACTCTGTCTCAAGATGAAAAAAGTAAAAATTAAAAAGGGGCTGAGAATACAGCTCAGTGGTAGATCATTTGAAAAGTATGCACAAGCTCTGGGTTCAGTATGCCAGTGCAACATACATAGATACATATATACATACATAGATAAAGTCTATCTCACCTAGTTCCAAACAGATATTCAAATCTTGTTAAGATGCAGTCTCTGGAGAAGAAGTGTAAGCTAGGATAAAACTCTAAAATTTTTAGAGTATTGTTCTCTAAGGGTTCTATAGCAAATCCAGTCTTACACTCCATAGTACATAAGTGGAAAATAAAGTCACAGTTTTATGAAAATGCCATATTTTAGGCTATATAATATCCTTACTTTTTAAGTTTTAAATATTAAACTAATAATAGTTAGATTTGCTGTTCTATATGATATATAGGTTTTGACCAAAGCAGTAAAATTAAATAAACAAATAATTAGGAGAAAAAAGGACAAATATGTCATTATATCCAGATATGATCATTTGTAGAGAAAATTTAAAATCTGATTAAAAACTTAAGACCAAGTTTGCAATAAATTTGCCTGCTCTAAGTATAATATTCCAAAGGGAAACAAACATATAACAGCAAATATTGGTTAAGAACTGCAACAGAAAATATATAAACAGCTAAAAATAATTTAAGAAAATTATGAAGAATAGGGCTGGGATTTAGTTCAGTTGGTAGAGTGCTGTGCTGCAGTCTCTGAGGTCCTGCGTTCAATTCCCAGCACCGCAAAAATGGGAGAAGGGCCTGGCAATCCACTCCCAAGGGAATCCAGAAACAGCCATTGAAAACCCTTTGAAGGTCGCTATGAGTTAGATACCAACTTGGCTGCACCTAACAACAACAACAACAATACATAAAGTAAAAGTCCCTCAAAGGATGGAAAAGATCTGACTAAATGAGCAGTTCATAATTAAGAATTTAAATTTTAAAGACATCAATTTAATCCCCAAGTTCATAATTTGAATAAATACTAATAAAAAAAATCCCAGAGGGAATTTAACCTAAGATATCTGACTTATGGGGAAGGAATAAAGGTCAATATATTGTATATTAGTCACAGCAGATACCCTGCCTCACGATCTCTTGGACTCACCTATCTCCCTGCCTTATCCACTGAAGCGAAAGACAGCATGTAGTCCTGAAACAGAACACAAACCACAGTCTTTCTCCCTGTAGCCACCTCAGGACATAGGTAGGATATGGCTTCCCTTACTACTGAAGGGAGTGGTACAAGCAGGATTTTCATGCTCTGTGGGAGAAACATTAATGAAAGGGATCTGGCAGGTGAATTTTGTCTCTTAGAAAAGTTCATTGGAGGGAAGAATTCAAACAGATTTGTATAAACCTATCTGGATAGGCCCCACGTGATGAAATAACCTGCTGTGTGTATAAATAATGGCCATGTTGATAACATATCACTTTTCATCACCATTCAAGATTTGCTTAAGACTATTTTTAGGGTGGTTACTGTTGTTGTTAAGTGCCATGAAGTCAGGTCTGACTCACACTGACTCTATGTACAACAGAAAGAAACACTTACTGACATTGTGCCATGTGCCACACTAAGTCAGTGTTTCTCTGATATTCATAGGGTTTTTGATTATTTCAGGATTATTTTGGGAATGGGCTACCAGATCCTTCTCCCATTTTTGCAGTGCTATAGATCCAATTCAGGGACTCAGAACATGCAGAGCAAGCACTCTCCCAACTGAGTTAAACGCCAGCCCCATTTGCTAGACAACCTGTGCTAAAAACACAATGTTGAAAGTAAATTTAAAAAGTAAAACAATGCAATAGAGTCACAGGATCAAATCAATGAATAATAAATCCAAAAATCTGTGTATATATTAAAAATTAACACAATAGAGGCACAAATTATTAAGAAGGCGTGATTTAGTAAATGATGCTGGAAAACTTATCTCACTTCATAAATGTGGAGGAGGAGGAGGAGGAGGAGGAGGAGGAGGAAAAGGAGAAGTCTCAGCAGCAACAGCAGCAGCAGCCCTATATTATAAAATATTTTACAATGACCTCCAAATGGATTCAAGACCTACGTTTGAAATGAAAAACTCTAACACCAAGAAAATAAAATATAACCACATAAAGGAAAAGAATTTTTTTAAGTCCTAAGTCTCACAGGATTGCATCAAAATGAAGAATATTAAACACAATGCTGACGAGTTAAGAGAAGATATGTGCAATGTATAAAATCATGAAAAGAATAATATCTAGATATAGAAGATGCTCTACTAAATCAATAAGATACTTGCTCCCCCCAAAATGGAAAAGATATAAATAAGATTTAAATAAGTGTCTTATGTCCGTTCAGGTTGCTATAACCAAGTAACTCAGACTGGTAATTCATGAAAAACAGAAATTACTGTTCCCCATTCTGGAGGCTAAGAAATCCAAGATCAAGTCACCAGAAAATTCTATGCCTAGTAAGGAACCATTCCTCTTAGATAATATACCTTTATCAGCAATGTTCTTGTTGTGTCCTCACATAGCGGAAGGGGCAAACAAACTCCCTCCTGCGTCTTTTATTTACGATGCCAATCCTACTCATGAGGATTGAGCTAGCAGAGGATGGACTTAGTCACCTCCCTAAAACCCCCACCTCAATACCATCAACTTGAGGGGTAGGTTTCAGTATATGAATTTAGAAAGACATAAAAATTCAGACCATAGCAATAAGCAACATAGAAAAGCCAAAAAAAATACAGAAATTTCATCTTCAGTCACAATAAAATCAAATTGAAAGACAGAAATCAATAGACATCCACTAGACTGACAAAACCTGCAGCCATAGCCCTGTGGCATCCAATCCCGTCAGATCTCAGAAGCTAAGCAGGGTTGGGCCTGGTTAGTATCTGGATGGGAGACCACCTGGGAACACCAGAAGCTGTAGGCTTGGGAGAAGGACCTGGCAACCCCCTTCCAAAAATCAATCTGCCTTTGAAAACCCTATGAACAGCAGAGAAGCACTGACAATAGTGTTTCCCGTTGTACAGAGGGTCGCTATGAGTCAGATACTGACTCGACGGCACCTAACAACAACAACAACAGACTGACAAAAATTTACAAAGTTAAATGTTAAAAGCTACAGAAAACATGGTTGAACCTAGAATGACTGATTAACTTGTTGTTGTTGTTGTTAGGTCCTGTAGAGTAATGTCTGACTCATAGTGACCCTCATAGGGTTTTCAATGGCTGGATGTTCCCAGAGTGAACTGCCATATCCTTCTCTCATTTTTGCAGTGCTAGGGATAGAATCCAGATCCTAAGGAAGTGCAGAGCAGTACTCCACCAATTGAGCTAAACCCCAGCACCACTGATAAACATACATTAACTAAACTTAAACAGAGTAACTTATGCAAATAGAATCAGTCATAAACTTATCACCGTACACTAGAACTGAAAAAGACAAAACTAATTTATGTTCTTGTTGTTGTCGGGTGCCACATACAACAGGTGAAACACTATTGTCATATTTCTCTGCTATTCACAGGGTTTTCAACGGCTGATTGTTTCTTGGGAGTGGGTTGTCAGGTCCTTCTCCCAAGCCTACAGCACCTGATGTTCCCAGGCAATTTCTTATCCAAGTATTAACCAGGCCTGACCCTACTTAGCTTCCAACATCTGACGGGATCTGACACCACAGTGCTACGGTGATAGACAGACTAATTTATAGTTTTAGGTTAATGATTAATAAGGAAATTTTTCTAGGTAAGAATTATTATATTTAACAAATATCCCAACCAAAGCCACAGAATCTTTTTCTTTAGAATTTTTCCAAACCGAGGCCAGGAAAATGACATAGCTATATGAGTGTACCTATATGAGTAGAATAATTGGTAGAATCAAAAAGAGAAAGGTAGGAGGGTGGAAAAAGAGAAAATCATGAGAAATATGACAAACAGTGATAAAGATGACTTTGGAAAGTGTTGAACTTTTCAAATATAACATTAAGAGTCTAGATTTGGTTTATGCTGTGAAGTATCAAAAATACAAATCATGTTTTCATTAACAATTTAGAGACCAAGTGCTCTTATTGCTTGCAATTGACACTTCTGTGGAGCAAAATGATGGTTTTCTCATTCTTTAGCAAAAAAAGTTAGCTCTTTCCAGTTCAGAACATATCATCTTTTATTCTTTAGTCATTTCTTTTTCAGTTTTTCTTCACATTTCCATTCATTCATCCTCCACCCTAAAGATCTTTTCATTCCCTGTCCCTTTCCTGATTCCCATGTCAAAAAATCATTTATGTTCCCCTCTATTTCTTCTTATCCCATCCCCCACCCTCAAGTGACATCAGGTCACTTTCTTCCGGGACTATTTAGAGCCCCTTCTCTATCAATCACCTCACAATCCAGTCCAGGCCCAACTAAACACTCAGCTAAATTCTATTTCATTCTCGCTTGAAAAATCCAGGGATAAAGGTAGAAGGGATAAGGAATGACAATATAAAAATAGGAATAAGACTGAGAATTATAGTGCTTAGTGGATAAAGACAAGATACTGTCTATAAAATTCCATTTTTTAAGTGGTTTCTTGTTAACTCAGCAAGTGAAGTCCAAATACATTGTCATTTAATACAAGATACAGGATTTACTTATTCTAAATCTATGTGGCATATAGGCTGGCTGTATACTACGAGTGGAATTTTCTGGTTATATTTCAGTACCCAGAGACATAGCAAAACTTTAAAAATCAGGAAGAGGGTTGTTGTGTTCAAGGATTTCTACTCGTTCAAAGTTTAACAGGCAAGGTTTTTAAACACACACACACACACACACACACACACACATTTTTTCAACCTCAATTACAGAGTAACATTTAAGCACTATATAACCCCACACTAAAGTCTAGAATAGCCAATCAAACATACATAATTACCCCTGAAGACAGTTCTTTCACTGGTGAATCCTGCTGTATCTTTCATACATGTGCATTTTCTAAAAATTTTCTTCTAAAAATCTGTGTACATAAAAACTGGAGTGGTAGAAACAAGGTCAGGTTTCTAAACAATGAAGTTCAGTATACTGTGATTACCACACCAATTTTCCCAAGGAACAGATTTACATACTTCGAAAAGCTTCTTTGTATAAAAGTCTATTGCTTTTCCTAAAACTCCAAAGACAGAATTTCGTATTTGCAGATTCAATATGAATCTTTTGGATCTGTGGGGTTTTTTCCATGTCCCTGGAGACTATAATTTTCACTATTCAATTTATTTGTTGTTCTTTAACTCTCATTGTTATTTTCTTTAGGAATATTTTCCTTTAGCAACCTCTTAATGTGTCATTTAAAATTCTCAAGGAATAATAGTTTTTCACCCAGGGGATATGAAGCAACAAAAGAAAAAGAAGGATTAACTATCTAGATGCACAGAGAAGCCCCAGACCAATCAAAAATAAATTGCTGTGCTAGGCTCAGTGGTGCACGCCTGTAATTCCAGCTGCTTAGGAGGCAGAGGCAGGAGGATTACACATTCAAGACCAGAGGCAGCATGAGTAATTTGGCAAGACCTTGTCTCAAAATAAAAAATAAAATATGGGCTAGGGGTGCAGCTTAGCGGTAGAGCACTTATTTAAGGCCTTGGGTTTAACCCCCAAATATAAAAAAAAAAAATTCTAAGTATTTATGTGTCATAAGTATCACACTTGTAGATTTTAATGGCTTTTAGATTATCAACAATCCAGACATTGGCACTAACATATCAGTGTTGACAGATGCAACCAATCTTTCTGTTTTGTGTGTTTACTCACATACTCAGATAACCATAAAAAGTACATTTTATATACTAGTATAACTTCAATCATTGTTCTGTCATTTTTAATGTAACATCCCACCATGAGCAATTTTATGCTCAAAAGTTCTACAAAAACAACTTTCAGTGAGTTTTAAATTATCTAATGAACATATCACAATTTAATTCATTCCTACAAATAAAGGCTGAGTAAAATTTTTGCCATATTTGAAAGTGTGGCAAATCTTCAACTTCACACACAAATGTCTGCCTAATTCTAATAACTTTCAGATAAATTCTTAAAGGTTTTGGGAAGAATGTATAAGTGGATTTTTGTTTGTTTGCAGTGGTAGGGATCAAACCCTCATGCAAGGAAGTAATGTTCTAGTAGGAAAGATGGGGGAAGGGGGAAGTAAACACATGGGTAGTAATGCCTAATAAAGAAAACAAAGAAGTACATGACAGAGACTATTTCATGTAGCATTACCCAGAAAGGCTTCTGTGATATATTTCCATGCAGACCTAAATGAAGAATGAAAAGAAGCAGTGAGAATATCTGGAAAATGTGGCCCAGGCAAATGAAAAGTCAAGTACATGTTTTTTGTTTTTTGTTTTTTGGGGTTTTTTTGGTTTTTTTGTTTTGTTTTGTTTTTTCATGTATGTATATGCTTACACATTCTTTAATGGCTGTTCCTTAGAACAAATATTTACATGGCATTAATACATATATCAGGGCTGGGATTTAGCTCAGTTGGTAGAGCGCTGCGCTGCAGTCTCTGAGGTCCCGAGTTTGATTCCCAGCACCGCAAAAATGGGAGAAGGGCCTGGCAATCCACTCCCAAGGCAATCCCAAAACAGTCAGCCATTGAAAACCCTGTGAGGATCGCTATGGGATCGGATACCGACTTGA
>VMDO01029590.1:0-22458 GCA_007922755.1 Pedetes capensis | reverse complement strand
TTCAACAGGGGTAAGTTTAACCCTGATACTTTTGTTATGTAAAGTTTCCCAATTCTTTTCAAACTTTAGATTAACATTTCCATAAATAAGCAAATATGGATTGTTCTTGGAGGTGAATTAGAGGATTCACTCTTGCCTTAATAAGACATTTTGGACTGGTCATTTCACTTTAAAACTAACAAAGCCACTATGTCAGTTAATGGGAGTGCTCCCTGCCTGCCGTATGGTCTCATTCTATATTGTTTTTATGAATGTTAATACTACAACTGACTCTGTGACTTGATTGTGCTGGGAAAAATCTTCGCCATCTACTGAACTTTTAGAGTACGAAGTGCAAAATACTTACAGGGAGGAAATCATAACTTTTCTCTCCATATAATCTGTTAGCAAGTTTCAGAGTGTAGGGGGCTCCGCGTTTGTTCATTTCAGCATTCAGGCTCTGGAATCTGGAATGAACGTCCTCAACCATATCGAAATGAAAAGTCTAAAACAAAGAAAACATTCTTTATACAGTCATTTGTTCTGAAATTATAAAGTGACTCCGTGGTGTCTTTCAATCAGTTAATGTATTTTGATTTCTAATTACTGCTGGTCTCCAGCCCAACACTTTATTAATCTATCATTGGGAGAACAAAACATACAGAACCCAAAACTTATACCTTGGTGAGAAATAATGATTATACATTAGAAAGTACATTTATATCCTTGTTGTTATAGTTATACAAATGTGAGTGGTTAATATACTAAGTATTTATATGTCGGCTTTGTGTGTGGTACTGGGGAGTTAGTTGAACCCAGGGTCTCACTCATGCTCTGCAAGTGCTCTACCACTGAGCTGTAACCCCAGCCCATTTTTTACTTTGCTTCCTTGAGACAAGGTCTCATTAAGTGACTTTGGCTGCCTTGGGCCTCAAACTTGCTATCTTCCTGCCTCTGCCTCCAGAGTTGTTGGGATTACAGGTGTGCACCAGCAAGCCTGGCTTAGATGTCTACTTTTCTATCCAAAGAAAGTCTTAAATGGTATGCTCATATTTATATTCTAGATCAAATATACTTTTACTGAACATTCTCAGAAATAAACAGCAATCATATGAGTCATCCCTTAGGATGGACAACAAAGACATGACAGAAAGGCTTTTTTTCTCTTTTGGATTGCTCTATTAGCATCCCTTACTCACTTATTTAAAAATAACTTCTTTAAAGCCAGGCGGGTTATTTTAGACCTGTAATCCTAGCATTCAGGAGGCTAAGGCAGGAGAATTGTCAGTTCAAGGCCAGCTTGAGCTACACAGAGAGACTTTGTTTCAAAACAGGAACAACAAAATGTAATAACAGTAATAAAAGTTCTTTAAACTTATTCAGACAGAAGCCTAGTTCCCCATGTGTCAAGTGCAAATCAAGAGGCCTTTTATGGTTTTATGAAGCCTGGGCTGATTCCAGGCTTTTAAAACACAAAGAACAAAGCCATACAGCATCCAGAGTTCAGGTAAGTCACTAAGAGTAACATCTGTCATGACTGTGATCTGTCTACTGCAATGAAAATGGGGAGAAAAAAATCTTAAAATTATTCTTTGCCAAAGTTATAAAGTCCTTGGAAAGCCTTCAAGTAAGAGCTGAGACAGCCCTGCGAGAAGCAACCAACAACATCAGTGGTTTTATGAAGAGTGGATTTTTTCGAAAACTTAAAGTGCATTCACATCTGCAGAGACGTTAAAGACGGTTCCTAAGCTTGAGCCCAGAGGTCCCCCTTCCCAGGGAACAGGGGCAGGGTAATTTTTGGAAGTACGTCAGAAAATTCTCCAGTTTGACCATTCCTTCCTAGGCTTTCAGAGATGGCAGGGCTCCCCTCTCAGAATTAAGGCGATGAAGCCGGGCATGGTGGCGCACGCCTGTAACCCCAGCGGCTCAGGAGGCGGAGGCAGGAGGATCGCAAGTTCAAGACCAGAGGCAGTCTGTGTAACTTAGCAAGACCCTGTCTCAAAAAGTAAAAAAATGGGCTGAGGGTGCAGCTTAGTGGTCCAGCACTTGCAAAGCATGCAAGAGCAAGGCCCTGGATTCAACCTTTAGTACCGGGAAAAAAAAAAAAAAGAATTAAGGTGACATCCCCTCCACACCCAGTAAGAAAGGCAAAGGGAACTGGGCATCTCTATCTCTTCTCTTACTGAAAAAGTGACCTGTCCCCTGCCTCTTCAGGGGCTTTGTCCTGTTCCCCATGCTGCTGGGCCCCCCTGCTCTGCTCCCTCCCCTCCCCTGCCGGGATCTCCTGCTGTTTCACAGCCCCAAGCATTGTGCCCGACCCAAGGTCAAGCCCTGGGGAACACAGCTCACTCTGTTTTCCTTGTCCCTGCAAAAAGGGAGCGCCTCGGACTTCCCCACTGTGGTGCATTCCCCATATCTCATTGCCCTGGTGCCCCAAGGTGATACCGCTTCACAGGCATTGTTGATGAAGCTCTGTCATCGGAGGCAGAGCAAGAACTGGAATGGGCTGGCTAGCTGGGGAGGAAGTGTGGGTCTTCCAGGAAAGCTGTCAAAAGAGCCACGCCCTGGAATTGCAGCACCAGCCTGCAGGAATGCTGGCTTGGCTCACTGCCATATCAGCAAACAGAAAAGCAGTGCGGTACCTAGCAGGTGCTCAGTGCAGACCCGATGACGAGTGAAAGCCTGCTCTTGGGGATTTTCTGGAACTCTGACCTCACCAGAGACAGTCATTGAACACAATTGGACACACTGTCTTAAACGACTTTTGGGTGCAGCCTTTACATCAGCAGCGAGACAACGGGGAGCAAAGGTCGGTTGTGCTCCTGCTGACCTTGGAGAGCTGTGCGGCCGTGCTGCTTCTGGTCCCCAGGAAGACCATGCCCATGGCTGAGGAGATGCTGAAGGGGGAGATGAAGATGTTTCCCGTCGGGTTGTTTCCGTTCAGGGCAAGGAACAGGTCCAAGGCGAGCAGGGAATTAGCTGTGCTCAGCTGCTCCATGGTGAAGGCTGCAACAGAGGGCGGAGGTCCCGGTGGCCCACGTCCACACCAGCAAACCAGGAGCCCCTTCCCTGCCACTGGCCTCTGTTTGTCAACCACTCCTTACCATCCTTACCTTGAACCTCACCCTCACCCCCTGCCTTTCTTTTCTTTTCTTTTTCACCAAAGAGGGCAAGAACACTCTCCTATGCACACAGAGCCGGGGCCAGACTTCAGCAGTGACTCATGGTCTCCACCCAGGGCCTTCCTATACCTCTGACCTCACAGATTGGTGAGTCTGAGGAGAGGCCCGGACTCCTTGGTAGCCTTGGCCCAGTCTGCAGTCCCAAGCCCTTCCAATCTAGTAGGTTTGAGACCACATATATTTCTGCCCCTCTTATTCAAGTGCCTCATTCATTTGAGCAATGAATCCATTGCCTATACTTACCTGAAATAAGAACATTTCTACTAGAAAAAGCATAGCAACCGATTATGCATTAAAACACATTCTGGCTGGGTGCAATGGCGCATGACGTAATCTCAATGACTTGGGAGGCTGAAGTAGGAGGATCGTGAGTTCAAGGCCAGAGGTAGGCTGCCCAACTTAGTGAGACCCTCACATAAAAAATTAAAAATTAAAAATGGGCTGGGGATGCAGCCCAGGGGTGGAGCACTTGTGTAGTATGTGCCAGGCCCTCGATTCAACCCCCCAACTACGGAGAGAAAAATAAAATAATAAAGAAACATTCTGAAGAAGATAATTATAATTAATAATTTAGTTATTCTCATTTTTGAGATTCAGTCATGTATGTTCAAGAGGTGAAGCGTCCCAAGTCTCAGAGTTGGTGCTGGATATGCGAGTTTGAGAGCGCAGCCCACCCAGGAGCACACGGGCAGCCAAGGAGGGGAGGTGGGGACAATGTCCTCTGTCCCTTTGGCGGGCCAGGTGGTGCCTGCCATGATTGGACGCTGCGCCGCCTTCTAACCCATCTGGATCTCTACTCTGAGAACAAGTTTCCCGAACCACAAGCAGAGCAGCCCTAGGCACTGTCGCGCAGACTCCAGGACCGTGCCTGCCTGCTTTCTCTTCTGGCTGAAGGAAGGCGCGGCCGCCCGGGCCTGGTGGACACCGGCACCCTCAGCCCCGGCAGCGGAGTTGCTCACAGAGAAGGAGGGACCCCAATCTCAGCGCTGAGTCGTGCATTTGGCCACGATCATCGCCCTCCCTCCCCGCACTGAAGGCCGGCGGCCAGGGCGCCAGGGATCCCCGATGGTCCCCGCCCAGTGCGGAGCCTGCGGAGGCCGTTGAAGCAGGGGACAGGGGTTGGGGCGGAGCAGGGCGAGGAGGGCGCAGGTCGGCCCAGCTGGGGCGCAGAGCGCCGGGCTTTGCGTGGGTGGAGGGATCGGGCCTCTCCAGCCTGCGCCACCTCCCCGTGGGGACGCCGGGCCTTACCGGATGTGCAGCTGCTGGGGATCAGCCGGGTGCGAGGTCTGCGAGGCGGCGCCCAGCGGCCAGGGCGTCCCTTATAACACGCGGAAGGGGAGTGTCGCGAGGCGCCACCGCGGGGCGGCGGCTCCCTAGGGGCCAGGCTCCCACAGTTGGCGAAGGAGAAGCAGAGGTTTGCACGGACTCTGCGCGGTGCCCTCCTCAGGAGATGGATACCATATTTTATTTTAGATAATCTCTCAAAATAGACACAAAATTTACAAGAATAATCGAGCACTTTAGCAACTGGAAACGTTTTAAACAGAAAAAGTAATTTTTGTATGCCACGGTCTATAGGTACTATGGTAAAACAGAAGTAGGAGACAACTTGATAGTTGTCTACATAATTATTAAATTTATTTACTTATTTATTTACTTATTTTTGCAGCGCTGGGGATGGAACCAAGGGCTCAACAAATGCCAGGCAAGTGCCCTACGACTGAGCCACACCTCCTAGCCTGTTATAATTGTTTTTAATGGCTTCTTTTCGTCTCTTTTTCCACTCCTCTCTCATCTCTCATCTCCACTCCTTGCTCTTCTCTCTCTGGCAACCACATGTATGCCCCTCCCCCTTCTCTTGGGCCTGTCATCTTCTCTGTCTACCCACGGCACCTTCCCTTCTAAAAGCCTGCTTAACTTTCCGGGTCTCCCTGTCTTCTTTACCTTCCCACGGGGGCATAGACACCTCCTTATGCCAATTTACCCAGAGAACACAGGTTTCTCCAAGTTCCTTTGTAGACCGACCTAAGCTTCTCCTGGTGCCTCAGAATTCCTTGTAATTATTCCTTAAAGGTGTACTATCTTTAATAAATCTTATCTGTGCTCTCTACTATAAAAAAAACTTTTTTAACTGGTTAAAACAATGGAGAAATAACTCAGAATCACTCTACAAAGTTTTCCCTACAATGGTGTGAGGATGTTGGGTAAGACAGTAGTTTTGTGACAATGAGCAATTTTGGACCCTGAGCTGCGGCTGTAGGTAAGAATATACTCCTAGGAAAATCTAAAACCACTTACATTTTCCTATACCAGGCACCTTAAGTAATCAAAGACACTGAAATAGATAAAATAACGTTGTCAGGCCTCCTTCTAGGCCTTTTATTTTCTGTAACATTTCAGCTGTGCAACATAGCTTTGTCCACCAGGGGGCAGACTTTCACCATTTTACAGCAAACACCCCGGACTTGGGCTGCCATGTCTGAATGCCCAGACTTTCCTGTGACTTTGCCTGTTCGAGCTCAGTTCCGGTACTCAGGTAGCTAAAACTCCATAACTGAACAGTCTCTTGCAAGTATGCACATAAGCAGTCAGTTGAGGTTTTCCTGGGCCTCGTGGTCTCCTCCTTCTTCCTCCCCTCCTGTCTCAAGTTAGACCCTGACTTTCTCTAGGCTCTGTGTCCCTGCTCCTGCCTCTATCTGGATGACCAGCTCCTTCTACTCCAGACTCTGCTGGATACCACCTCTTCTTTGAATCCTTCTCTGGCCTCCAGTGTTCAGCCCAGCTCACTTCCTGTTGCTTAGCGGCCTCTGCGACCATCAGAAATTCATTGTCTCATTCAGTAGACCCTGAGGTCAGCTGACTAGGGCTTTGGCACCCTTGTTCCTGGCTCTACACTCCCAGCATTTAGAACGGTTCCTGGCACACAGTAGGTGTTTAATAAACATTGTGGAATAAATGAATGAAGATTTTGGCCCAGAACAAACAGAGCCCCACAGATGGATGATGTGATGTTGCTCAGCAAAGTTTCTTGGCCAGTGTTTCAAACTGAACCAATGGAATAGCTCTAACTTAAAAGGAATCACGACCTCCAGCGCCACCCACTAGTGACACTGTCTTGCTAGGTTTCTTCTCACTTCCCCCTTCCTTCCTTCCTCCTTTCCTTCTTTCTTTTAATTTGTTTTAAATACTTTAACAAGTGTTTAAAGTTTGAAATTCCTAGTATGAAGACATGATCTGCGTTAATACCACTGCAGAATGCTTCAGCAGCGTCTGGTGCGGAGAGGGAGGCCTTCTCTTCGCAGCACTCCGGCTCTCCTGATGAGAAGGTCGGAGACACACAGGTTTGGCTTATTGCCACATGCGCTAAGCGATCCAGGTTGCTCTTCCTTCACTAAGGCCTTTGTCAAATGGCCGTTATGCTTGATCTGCAAACTGGGTCAAGCATTTTGACATGACATGACATGACATGACAATGAATGACATTATGACATTCATAACCTTTGAGTTGCTGTGATATTTTGATGTATTTTCCAGGTTCTGGGCCACATCTTGGAGATCCACCCTGAAGTCTGGATCCTGCATAACTGCAAGAACCTGCGGATCGTTAAGCATTTCATTAAGCCCAGGTATTCCTGCTGGGATCAGAATTTCTTCTCAGGTGCCAATGCTGGGCTCCTGGGTCGACAGACCCAGGAATGAACGCACGGATAGCACAGACAAGCAAGAGCAAGTGAGATTCGTTCACAGGACAGACAAAGCCTTCGTAGAAACAAAGGGAGTCCTGACCGGGCAGCCGAGGTAAGCTGTTGTCTAGAGATTTTTATGGTGTCTTTCTTTGGGCTTGACTTTTGGGGCTGGCCTTAACAGATTCCCTCAAGTGTCTGTCAGCTTGTTGTGCTGTGGGGACTTGTGTGTTGCTGTGATGCTGAAAGCTATGTCACCAATATTTCAGATACCAGCAGGGCCACCCAAGGTGGGCAGGTTTCAGCTGAGCTTCCAGACTAAGACAGACTAGGGAGAAGGACCCAGCAGCCCATTTCTGAAACAATTAGCTATTGAAAACCCTATGAAGCCAGGTGCAGTGGCGCACGCCTGTAATCCCAACGGCTTGGGAGGCGGAGGCAGGAGGATCTCAAGTTTGAGACCAGAGGCAGTCTGCATAACTTAGTGAGACCCTGTCTCAAAAAGAAAAAAAAAAAATGGGCTGGGGGTGCAGCTTAGTGGTCCAGCACTTGCAGAGCATGTAAGCACGAGGCCCTGGGTTCAACCCCCAGTACCGGGGGGAAAAAAAAAACTATGAATAGCAGAGTACTGTCAACTATAGTGCCAGAAAATGGGACCCCCAGGCTGGAAGGCATTCAAGAAACATCTAGGGAAGAGTCGCCTCCTCAAAGTAGAGTCAACCTTAATGATGGGAATGGAGTAAAGCCCCTGGGGCCTCCAGTTGTTGATGTGGCAAGACTCAAAATGAGGAGAAACAGTGCCTGCAACAATGGCCCCAAACAAAAAGATCGTGTTCATGGCCCAGTGTCAGGGAGTGTTCGTTCTGTTGTACATAGAGTTGCTATGAGTTGGATCCAACCCCACAGCACCTAACAACAACATAGTAGCTTGGTCATCTATTAGGGGCACCTATATGTTGGCTCAGTAGAGTTAAAGGATAGCTGTTTCTTTTGTTTCTACCTAGACATTGGTTAACCAGGTGACTGCGGGCCAGGTCATGGGACTTGTTTTTCTTAGAAGAAGGGGACCCGAGGAAATGAAATTTATGTGGTCTAACAGAAACTCAGGTGACCTAATCGGTTGCCTGTGACCATCTTGCCTTGGGGGGTTTTCTAACTCTAGCCCCCATTTCCGTGATCCTGCCTGAAATTTTCTACCTCCTATTAGGGCCCCTCCAGGATGTCCCCTCCTGTTCCAGGCGTTCCCCCCAGGAAAGCCAGCTGGTGGGAGAGAGCCGCCCTGGGCTCCTGATTGTCCTCTGGCTCCCTCCTCTCTCTGCGCTCCCGGCTCTTCTGGAGCCTTACCTCTTTCTCTTCTTCCTGTGATCTCTCGCTCGCTGTCTGTGATTTTGCTGTACTTTCTCAGATGCTTGGCAATTTGCTGGGCCCTCGGCTGCACTTTCAGCCTTGGCCAGCAGCCTCGTCATAATCCAGTCTACTGGTAAGGGCAAGATCATGAGCTCTTTCTTTTAATGGCCCCGAGGTCGGAGTGCTTTCCCTCGGCACTTGTGAAGCTGAGCCGAATCTGGGTTTGTTTCAGTGGCTCGGCCACAGTCTCCATGGCAGCATTTGGCTCCTGCAGGTTGCTGGGGACCCTGGCTGCCTTGGCATCCAGAATGGCCAAGCACAGAGCTAGCTTGATGGCATCTGCAATGAGCCAGTGACTTTCAGCAGGTCCCTTTCACTTAGAGCCTCCTGGCAATCCCCTTTCTTTTCCTTTCCTTGGGGGTTTTCTAACTCCAGGCCCCATTTCCCTGATCCTGCCTGAAATTTTCTACCTCCTATTAGGGCCCTTCATCCATCATCTTTCCTCATCCATCATCCATCATCATTAGGGCTTCATCCATCATCTCTCTCATTTCTTCCTTTTCGTCTCCCATTTCTTGAGGGCTCTCCATGTCTAGGAGCTGGGATTTAGCTCAGTTGGTACAGTGCTGCTCTGCACACTCTGAGGCCCTGGGTTCAATCCTCAGCACCGCAAAAACAGGAGGAGGACCTGGAAGCCCACTCCTGAAACAATCAAACATTGGAAATCCTCTGAATAGCAGAGAAGCACTGACACAGTGCTGGGTGTGGCACAGCATTGGGGAGTGTTTTTTCTGTTGTACACAGAGTCTCTGTGAATCAAACCTGACTTAACAGCACCTCACAATATCAGTGTCTGGCTAATAACACCTTCATTCAATTTCTAGATCACTTTCCACACTTAATGGTCACCCGTCTTCTTACTGTTTTATCTTCCTGGATATTTGCTTTTAGTTTTGCTTTATGTAGCAGGTGGTACTTTACTCCTCCATGTGCACTACCTATGCCCTCAGAAAGTGCATCTCCCTGGTGTGCAGGATGCTTGGGTCCTGCTTACACATTGTCACATACCCGCTCATCTCTGAAGTGACAACCCCCTACCTTGGTGTTACTGAACCAGGCACGTGGCAGCATGCAAATCTCTGAAGTGATCAGTTTTGCAAAAGGGATAGAATTATTTGTGTGTATTTCTCTGATTATTTACTGTCTTATGTTGTTTGATTTTCAAGTTATTTGTATATCTTTGTATTAATTCCTTGTTGATCTATGAAACATTTTCAGTTTGGTTATGATCTTCATATAATTGTTCTGATATATGAAAATTGGGTAATTTTCCCTTTCTACAACTGTTTCACCTATGTGTCTGTCAGCTTGTCATGCTATGGGGTCTTGCATGCTGCTTTGATGCTGAAACCTATGCCACCGGTATTTCAGACACCAGCAGGGCCACCCGTGGTGGACAGTTTTCAGCTGAGCTGCCTAAGACTAAGACAGACTAGAGAGAAGGACCAGGCAGCGCACTCCCAAAACAATCAGCCATTGAAACCCCTATGAAGGTTGCTGTGAGTTGGATGTGACTCGATGGAACCTAACAACAACAAGGTATGTATATATTTAAAAGTGTGGAAAAGAGTTATTCAAGCAAATACAGATGCATGCACATTCATAAGGAATGCTATTCACAAGTAACCAAAAAGGGAAAAGACACTCAAAAGCCTATTAATGGATAAGTGAACATCTTATGGGGCTGGGATTTAGCTCAGTTGGTAGAGCGCTGTGCTGCAGTCTCTGAGGTCCTGAGTTCAATTCCCAGCACCGCAAAAAGGGGAGAAGGGCCTGGCAATCCACTCCCAAGGCAATCCCAAAACAGTCAACCATTGAAAACCCTATGAGGGTCACTATGAGTCAGATATTGACTCAATGGCACCTAACAACAAAAACAACAACAACCTAATGGAATATTATTCAGCCATAAGAAGAAACAATATATTGCTATGTGAATGGGCCTAGAAAACATCACACCAAATGAAAGAAGCCAGACACACAAAGTCACATATTATATGATTCAGTTTATATGAAGTATCCAGAGTAACTAAATCCGTACAGACAGAAAATAGATTGGAGGTTGCCAAGGGCTACAGGCAGGAAGTAATGAGGATTCATTGCATAATGGGTACAGAGGTTAATTTGAGGAGAGTGCATGGTAAATTCAAAGATATTCCATAGTCCAAACTAGTTGTTCTAAAAGCTAGGTAAGTTTTGCACGGATATTAGAGACCAGCTAGAAAGGACCATGACTTTGACCCCCTGTGTCTCCAGTCCCTAATAAAGCATTTGGCACACACCAGGTAAGGAATGAATATAAAAGAAAAAGTAAAATGTGCATTAAAGTCTGCAGGTCTTTAAAAAATTGCAATCACCAGGAAAACTATAATAGTAGAAAGAAATTCCAGCAACACTTATTACTTCTAAAATAGTCAAGGGAAGGCACGTGTACAAGGTGTCAGGTCCCGGGAAAGCAGGGAGTGACTACAATGGTTGCGTGTGGAATGAGGGAGACCCCCATCTGAGGCCATCTGGGAACTCGGAAGCTCTCCCATGGCATGGATGCTGACTCCTAAATACCACAGGGGATCATGCCCATGTGAGGTCACTTAATCATGGTCAGGGGCTGGGATTTAGCTCAGTTGCTAGAGCGCCGCTCTGCAGTCTCTAAGGTCCCAGGTTCAATTCTCAGCACTGCAAAAATGGGAGAAGGACGTGGCAATCCACTCCCAAGGCAATCCTGAAACAATCAGCCATTGAAAACCCTGCAGGTCGCTATGAGTCGGGCATGACTCGATGGTACCTAACCACCACCACAATGATCGTGGTAGGGTGGCACCAAGAAGAAGCCAGTGTGGGGAAAGCTGCCTGCCAAATGGTTGAGCCACATGCAGAATCTGCCCGCATCCTGGTCTCGGCTCTCCTCTGGGGACCCATGCTAATGGAGCCATGGAAGGGTTTGGGGGACCCTGAAAAGGGGAGATGCTCCATGCATGGCAAGGACCCCGCTTACGGAGAAGAGAATCGGCCACAGAACAGGAGACTGTTGGCTTTGTTGTGCCTGATGAAGAAAAGGAAGGGGCGGTCGGCATAGAACCTCTTTAAGCTCGGGCTGACGTACAGATGAGCACAGAGGCAGACCCGCTCGGCACTGGTAGCCGCCACGGCCTCTGTGCCTTCCTCGTTCACCTCCATGACGCTCTGGTGCACAAACTTGGACACACACAGGCCTTCTTTGGCTGACATGGCCGAGAAGTCAGCCGCCCCCGGCAGGAAGGCATCCACCACCCCCAAGCACTGCAGCACGGCTGCCAGGTCGTAATGGTGCAGCAGCTTAAACCTTGGGAGGGAAACGTCAACTTCCATTTTCATCATGTATTGGGTATCAGTCCATTCTGTGAACTTCTCAAAAGTGAGACTGTTTTCCACCTGGAAAGCCAGAATCGGATTTTAGATTGGGACTCAAGTGCACACCCAAGGCACTCGGGCCGGGCATGTTCCTCCTCATGCAGAAGGGGCTGGGGGTCCACCTGGGACCGTGGCACCTCCATCTGCCAGGCGGCTGTAAGCTGCACTGCCCCACCTCCCAGACATGACTTTCCCACAGGCCTACAGATGGGAAGCGCCCACGGGCAGGAGGACGGTGGCTGTCCCCTCCTTGACCAATTCTGACATATCTTATTCTGCCAAGTTGTCCATGTGATTCTGCATTGGGGATGAAGGTTGCTATGTCTCTTTCTTAGAACGAGACTCAGCTGTGAAGATAACGGACTATTGCAGGAAAGACTAGAAAGGAAAGGGCTCTCAGTGTGAGTGAGTCCAGGAGGGGTCCGCCTGGCATGGGATTTTGTGTGGTTTCTGGGTGTTATGGTTGGATATGAAATGTGCCCAGCAGCTCATATCTTGAATGCTTAATCCCCAGCTGGTGGTGCCATATTGGGAGGTGGTGGAGACTTTAGAAGTCAGCCTAGCTGGAGCATGTTGGTCACTAGGGGAGTGACTTTAAAGTTTATACCTAGTCCCTGCTCCCTTCCTCTCTCTGCTTCTTGTCCACAAGAGATGCTCAGCCACTACCAAGTGCTCCGTCTGCTGTAACACTGTGTCCAAGGACATGGGCCAAGCAGCCGTGGACTAAACCCTCTGAAACCATGAACCTGATAAATCATTCCCCCTTAAGTTGTTTATGCCAGGGATCTCATCCCAGTGACAGAAGAACTAGCACACTATGGAAGCCTACGGGGGCTGCCGCGCTCACAAAGACCCCTTGGGTCATGGATGCTCCACTGCCTGCCTTCAGAGGACGGCTGACTGTTCACCTTGGGGTCAACTTCGAGAAAGTGAGGAGGACCAGGAAGTGACATACTGTGCTTCTCTGCTCTGCTCTCTGAGCGCTGGACCTCGCCTCTCCCTCGCCCCTCCCGGCTGCCATGCCTCTGCTCTGCCTGCCTTGTTAGGGCCCCATGTGAGACTCTCATTCCCATTTCAGGCTCACAGCTTTGAACTTGAGTGCTACTAACAATGATGATGGTACTAGTGGCTCACCTTTACAGAGCTGATGTCTTCCAGGCTGTGTGCCGAGTTTGTTACCTGATTTTCCCCCATTTGATCTTCCTAAGAACCCAGGACTTTTTATCATCAACCCCATTCTAGCACTGAGCGCGCTGGGGTGGAGATGGGTTATGAAACTTGATAAGATCGCACAGCTCAGGATGGACAGAAGCCAGACATGAACAAAACTGATGCTCAGCCCACGCGCTTACTCGCCGTGCCCTGCAGTGGAGTCTACAAACATCACCCGCTCAAAGGGCAAACATAAACGTGGAAGCCGTGTTCAAGTTCTGTTCTAGATCAAAGGGACACAGGACTCTTCCAGCACTGCCCCCCACCTCGGCCCCCACACATCTCATCTTGCTGAGATCCACGCCCTCCTCCGGGAGCAGCACCAGCATGCTCAGCTCCTTGCCTGCATAGGGCAGCTCCAACACCTGAGCCCGCACCTCGCTCACGTAGGTGATGTTAAACCTGGCCTCCTGATTCATCATCTGCACCGGCCTTTGCTCCTTCTGTCAGATACGCGCAGAATGTAAAAGGGACTATGGTAAGAGGCAGCAGAGTCCCCACACAAGTGATGTTTCGCTCCGCCAGTGTATCCAGCACCGGGGATAGAAACTAGATTCGTGCTTCAGGTGACATTTGGAAAACGATAGCCAGCTCCCTCTTAGCATTGAATGTAAACAGATACGGGATGAACCTGGGAATGGAGGTGTTTTACTCAGAAAAACAAAGCGTGTCATTTTGAATCTCCGGGTCCTACAGTGTGGATCTGACATGTCCCACCAAGGCCCAAGTCTAAAGGCTTGATTACCAGGGCAGCGCTAATAGGAAACGGTGCACCTTTCAGGAGGTGGGGTGGACTTGGAGGAAGTTAGGTTGTTGGGATGTGCCTTTAAGGGTGCATGGGGACCTCGGTCCTGTTTCTCTCTTTGCTTCCCAGATGCCAGGAGGTGGACAGGCAGCTTGGTCACAGGCTGCTCCCATGACATTCTGCATTGCCGCAAGCCTAAAGCCAATGGCGATGGGCTGAAACTTAAGAATCCATTGGCCAAAGAAACCTCTCCTCCTATAATGTTGATTATCTCAGCAATTCTACTACCGTAATGGAAAGCTACTAATATACCAGGGGAGGAAGCCAGAGTTTCCTCTTTTAACATGGTTGGCAAGTTTACCTAAGGAAATAATACAAGTTTAACATTTGCAATTTTCAAATTTGCACTAAATTGTATGTTTTCAGGTGTGGTTGATTTGGCAAGGTTTTCACATTTCTGCTTTAATTGAAATTATATTTCTTTCTTTCTTTTTTTATTTTTGTGGTACTGGGGGGTTGAACCCAGGGCCTTGTACTTGCATGCTTTGCAAGTGTTGGACCACTGAGCTGTACCCTCAGCCCATGTTTTTACTTTTTGGGACAGGTCTCACTAAATTATGGAGACTGCCTCTGGTCTTGAATTTGCCATCCTCCTGCCTCTGCCGCCCAAATCACTGGGATTACACTACCGTGCCCGGCTGAAATTATATTTCAATGTCAAGACTAAAATATGTGACACTCAGGTTTAATATTGTTGTTGTTTGGTGCCATCAAGTCATATCTGTCTCATAGGGTTTTCAATTGCTGATGACTTTAGGATTGCCTTGGGAGTGGATCACCATGTCCTTCTTCCATTTTTGCAGTGCTGGGAATCGAACCCAGCACCTCAGAGACAGTAGAGCAGCACTCTACCAACTGAGCCCAGGTTTAATATTCCAAAACTGTAAATACTGAATTAATATTGATAATTTTTTTTCTTTTTCCTTTTGCAGTACTTAGGGTTCAAACCCAGGGGCTCACACATGCTAGGCAAGTGCTCTACACTGAGCCACATTCCTCGTCCCCTTTTTATTTTTGACCCAGAGTCTCGCTAAGTTGCACAGGGTGCCTCTGGGCCACCAACCCTCAATCCTCCTGCCTCAACCTTCCAAGTCGCTGGGATTACAGGCATGTGTCATGGCAACTGGCATCACAATTATAAATTAATAAATAATTCAGATGAATACATTTTAAAAACATTTGGTTAAAGACATAAGTTTTTGCTCTTCCTCCTATCCCATCTGATGGCCTACACATCTATCACACTACCTTAGCATCCATTTTCTTGCCTCCTATCTAAGCATCTTGGGCTTAATGGAAAGTCTTTACTTTCCAGAATGAAGTTACAGCAATGGATGTGTGAGAAATTATCAGTCAGGAAGAGCAACAACTACACAAAATATTTCAGGCAGCAAATATTCCTTACTTTTGGGGGTGGGTGGGGGATGCTAGGGGTTGAATCCAGGACCTTAAGCATCATACGCAAGTGCTTTTCCCCCCACGGTACATGCCAGCCATAAACTGTCATAAAAGTAAATTATTCCGGCCAGGTGCGGTGGCGCACGCCTGTAATCCCAGTGGCTCAGGAGGCGGAGGCAGGAGGATCGCAAGTTCAAGACTAGAGGCAGTCTGTGAAACTTAGCAAGACCCTGTCTCAAAAAGTTAAAAGAAAAAAATGGGCTGGGGGTGCAGCTCAATGGTCCAGCACTTGCACAGCAGGCAAGTGTCAGGCCCTGGGTTCAACCCCCAGTACCGAGGAAAAAAAAAAAAAGGTAAACTATTCCGAACAATTGCTTCATTAAACCAGCCACAACTATTTGCGCGGCTTTGCCTTACCTGGTTGATTTTAAATGGCTTTTCCATTGTGTGGGCTGTGTCAAACTCTCTGTCCCACTTTCCTTTGAAGTAGACGGCGTTAACAAGCATGAGCATGGTCTCCGCGTGGATCGAACCACTCGATAACAGCTCTTCAATTTTCCCTTTTGAGAAAAGCAGAGACCGCATCCAGTTGCTTATTATACACACGTACTGAATCAACTACCGTATCACATCATGGCAGATCCAAACATCCTGTTTTCAAATCTGCTCAGTCTGGATACACAAAAGTCCAAAACAGCACCCACGAGTGGTACTCGAGATTACAGCCTCATTAGGAACCCCCGAAAGTTGAGGATGGGAAAAGAATCCCAAGTCATTCAAGAAAAGCAGGTTGAGGGAACAAAGCAAGCTGGAAATGGGAGCTGGGCTGCATGGGGATCACAGGGAACGGTGAGTCTGGCCCAGGTCTAACCTACTACAGCTGCCAAGTCAGCATCACAGGGTCAGAAGGTTAGCTCACAGCAGGAAAGGCTGGCAATGGGCACGTGCGGAGCTTCTGCAAACTCTAGAAGAGATATCAGTATTGGGTATTCTAGGTACAGCACCATCAAACCCCAGAAAAGGTAATGTGGGCCAGTAAAGATTCTCTCCTCTGCTCCTGGCTGTCACTGATAACCTTCCAAAGAACTAAGAGCCTCCTTGCCAATCCAGAGGGCAGAGCAGCGAAGGTTCCGAGAAGAGATGGTAGAAATAACTGGTGAATTTTTAAGGCAAGACAGCCTCTCATTCATTACTGTCTGGTTTGTTAACAGAGACAGGAATGTTCCTAGTGGTGCGGGAGTAATTGAATGGTTCAAACATCAGACCACCGATGATCTTGAGGGCCAAGCTTGGAACATGTCACTCTCCAAAATAGAAGTGAGTATTGTTCCACCCCAAATAGAGGGTTCCAGCCTGTGGTACTGCTCTGCCTGGACAGCGGGTCTGCAGTGGACCAATCAACCCAGACTTGTTGTTGTTGTTAGGTGCCAATGAGTCAGTATCCGATTCATAGTGACCCTAGTACAACAGGCGAAACATTATTGCCAGTGCTTCTCTGCTATTCATAGGGTTTTCAATGGCGGATTGGTTTTTTTGGGAGTGGGTTGCCAGGTCCTTCTCCCAAGCCTACAGTATCTGGTGTGCCCAGGTGGGTCTCCCATCCAGATGCTAACCAGGCCCAACCCTGCTTAGCTTCTGAGATCTGATGGGATCAGACACCACCATTTTACAGATGCAGGCAACCCAGACTCAGCAAATCTCATTAAGGGATCTTAGGTGGGAGGCCCAAAAGCAGTAGGAGTCATCACCTGAGATGGTAAATGTGGTGGAGTGGGGGCCACACAGACTCTAGAAAGAGGCAGGTGACCTGCAGACATGACCCAGGGGAACGTGGCCCAGTCACCTGACACGTGAATGTGACAAGCCAGTGAAGTGAGTTTGTTCTAGTGGAAACCGTGAAAGTGGGAAATGGGACCGTGAGGTCCCTTTGACATTTGTATCAGCCACTCTGGTCCGAGGGGAACAGGAAAAATTAGGCGCCTGTTGTTGACAACCTGAGTGTCTGATCAGAACCGCCATGAGCCCGTCCCGGTTCAAACACAACCGAGGCTCAGCCAGTCATCCTCACTGTGGCCATCTGACACACAGGAAAAATGGGTCTGGGGAAGGACGAGGGGCAAGAAGAGGGGAAGAAGGGGGAGATGGAGGAAGGAGAGGAGGAGGGAAGGAGGGGGAAGAGGAGGGAAGGGTGGGGAAGAGGAGGAGGAGGAAGAAAAGGAGGAAGCAGCGGAGGAGGAGGAGGCAAGGGAAGGGGTGACATAATTGGAAATCTGACCTTTCGTCCTTTCTGAGACCAGGTGTTGATATCTTTCCTGGACTTCTCTGCATCACTGGCGAAGGACATCTCCTGCAGCTCAGTGTGGTAGAACTGAAGATAAGATTCCTTGAACGCCTTTGGAGAGAAAGGGGTTCGGTGAGGTGCCATTGTGAGTAAAATGCCTGCCAGATTACAAACATTCTGGAAACTATATCCTTTCTTATGGAAAAAAAAAAAAAACTAAAATTATTGTTGTTGTTCACATGGTTTTCGATGGCTGGTTGTTTTTGAGAGTGGACTGCCACATTCTTCTCCCATTTTTTGCGGTGCTGGGGATCGAACCTGGGCCTCAGAGAGCACAGAGTGGGCGCTCTACCCACTGAGCTACACCCCATCCCAGACCTAGAGTGTTGTTGTTGTTAGGTGCTGTTGAGTTGGTATCCAACTCAGCAACCGTGCGTACAACCGGCAAAACACTATTGTCAGTGTTTCTCTGCTATTCTTAGGGTTTTCAATGGCGGATTGATTTTTGGGAGTGGGTTGCCGGGTTCATCTCCCAAGCCTGTAGCACCTGGTGTTCCCAGGCAGTCTCCCATCCAAGTACTAAGCCAGCCCTGCTTAGCTTTCGATATCTGATGGGATCTGATGCCACAGGGCTACTGCTGCAGGCAAAACCTAGAGTGGGCATACGTAATTATTAAAAGAGAACACATCGCGGTCTACCAGATGTTCAAACATTAGAGTTTGTAAGTAGATATGTACTGAGCCTTGAATAACCAGAGACATTTGTTGTTGTTGCTGTTGTTGTTGTTGTTGTTGTTGTTGTTAGGTGTTGTTGAGTCATGTCCTACTCATGGCGACCCTCACAGGTTCTCAATGGTTGATTGTTTCGGGATTGTCTTGGGAGTGGATCGCCACATCCTTCTCCCATTTTTGCAGTGCTGGGGATTGAACTTGGGACCTCAGAGACTACAGAGCAGCACTCTACCAACCGATCTAAACCTCAGCCCCAGAGACATTTAGAAGCAGTAAATCTGAAGTAATCTGGGGTATCATTATAAAACCATGGTCTTTGTTTTGTTTTGTTTGGGGGACAGGCTCTCGATATTTACCCCAACTGTCTTGGAAATCACAGTCCTCCTCCCTCAGCATCCTGAGGCGCTGGGATTGCAGGCGTGCCTCACGACACCAGGCTCATTTTTCTGTTTCGTTGGAGACAGGGTCTCACTGTATAGCCCAGGGTGGCCTAGAACTCACGATCCTCCTGATTACAGACATGCACCACCCCACCACGCCTACCTAGAATTGGGGTCTTAAAAAGAATAACCTTTGACCGTAAGCTTCCCAAGTTGTTTAGGGTCTTTCCCCTGGTTCTGTATCACCAGGCACTGTGAGTTCAGCTTTCATTGTGCTACTGACTCAACTTACCGGGAAGAACTCACACGTTTTCTCCCCAAAGAGCCTGTTGGCCGTTGTGAGCAGGTGCTGTGTGCCAGGCTTGTTGACTTCAGTGAGAAGCGACTGGAAGCTCTGGTGGATGTCCTTCTTTGTGTTTAAAGAAAGTGCCTGTGAGGGACAATAGCAAAGCGTTGTCTGTATGCTCTTTGGTCTCGGAAAGAATCCGCAAGCAAATACTTTCCTCAGACCACCCTTTGAAATGAATTGCTTGTCTCTTGGTCCAGTATTTAGCTCAGCCCAATGCAGTGAACTAGTGGAGTGGGGAACACAGAAAGAGAGGGGGCAGAAAACAGGGTTGGGGGCGAAAAGACTTGGCCCTGTTGCCTGCACTTAGCTGTCTAATTTATAGATGACTAAAAGGAACAAGTGAAAAGGGCAAGAGAGGCTGAGAGAGGGGCCATGAGGAACTCAGGCGTCCCATGGAGAACAGAGAGGTGCCAGAAATAGAGGGAAACTTACTTCTGAAATCTATCCAGAGAGAGAGAGAGAGAAGCAGTCATATGCACTAAAAGTGCAAGGAAAATCGGGCAGGAATAGTCATAATGGGAAACTTCTAAAGGAAATTGTTGTTATTGTTAGGTACTGTTGAGTCAGTGTCCAACTCATAGCAACCCTGTGTACAACAGATGAAAGACTACAGTTGTGCTTCTCTGCTATTCATAGGGTTTTCCATGGCTGATTGTTTTTTGGGAGTGGGCTGCTGGGTCCTTCTGCCTAGTCTGTCTTAGTCTAGAAGCTCAGCTGAAACCTGTCCACCATGGGTGGCCCTGCTGGTATCTGAGATACCAGAGGCATAGATTTTAGCATCACAGCAGCATGCAAGCCTCCACAGCACCACAAGCTGACAGACCTGTGGGGGAGGTGACTGTAGTTAATGATAATGTACTGTATATTTCAGAAATCTAGAAGAAAGGATTTAGAAGTTCTCACCATAAAGAAACCATAAATGTTTTAGGAGATGGATATATTAATTTGAACATTACACAGGGTACCCCTGTGTAAAACAAAACATAAGTTTTGTTTTTACATACAGTGGGAAAAAAATTAAATTTTAAGAAATTCCCAGAAAAAAAAGAAAGTAATTTTGCATAAACAAAGAAAGATAATAATAAAAGTACTTAAAATGGAGCCAGGCACCATGGCACACACCTGTAATCCTAGAGACTCAGGAGGTGGAGGCAGGAGGATCTCAAGTTCGAGACCAGAGGCAGTCTGTGTAATTTAGTGAGACCCTGTCTCAAAAAGAGTAAAAAAAAAAAGGAAGAAGAAGAAAAAAGGGCTGAGTATGCAATTCAGTGGTCCAGCACTTGCAAAACATGCAAGCACGAGGCCCTGGGTTCAATTCTCAGTACTGCAAAAAAAAAAAAAAAAAAAAAAGACTTAAAATGCTTAGATTATCTCTGAGGAAAAATTTTCTAATATTCAATAAATTTATATTTCTCACGCAACACACAGTGTTCTATACTAGAAAATTCAAACAGCTACTAAGCTCATTTTGTAAATGAGCTCATTTTATAAATGAGCTTATACATTATTGATTTAAAAAAACCTTTCAGAAACAACAAAACCAAAGGAATTTAAGTCAATATACCACAGAGACACCTGTTCATCCAGGTTTATTGCGGTGTTATTCACAGTAGCCAAGATATAGAATCAACCTAGGTGTCCATCAACAGATGAGTGGCTAAGGAACTTGTGGTATATATATACACCATGGACTATTATTCAGCCATGAAGAAAGACAAAATTATGGAAATGGCTGGAAAATGGATAGAACTTGAGATCATCATTTTAAGTGACATAAACCAGACCTAGAAAGATAAACATCGCATGTTTTCTCTCTAATGTAGATGTTAGACTTCAGTATATATTCATTATTAAAACATCAAGATCATGAAAGCAGACAAGATCTAAGTAGGGAAAAATAATAGACTAAAGAAGAAGGGGAGGGGCAAAATCGGGTATAAATATGTAGATGTTGTTATTGTTGTTGTTAGGTGCCGTGGAGTCAGTATCCGACTCCTAGTGACCCTCATAGGGTTTTCAATGGCTGACTGTTTCGGGAGGAGGAGGAGGAGAAGGATTGCCTTGGGAGTGGATTACCAGGTCCTTCTCCCAAAATATGTAGATTGTTGTTGTTGTTGTTAGGTGCAGTCAAGTCGGTATCCAACTCATAGCGACCCTCTGTACAACAGGGGAAACACTATTGTCAGTGCTTCTCTGCTATTCATAGGGTTTCCAATGGCAGATTGATTTTTGGGAGGGGGTTTCTGGGTCCTTCTCCCAAGCCTACAGCTTCTGGTGTTCCCAGGCGGTCTCCCATCCAGGTACTAACCAGGCCCAACCCTGCTTAGCTTCCGAAATCTGACGGGATCCGATGCCACAGGGCTACGGCTGCAGGCAAATATGTAGATAGATATACTCAAAAGACTTCCAAGTAGGAGGGAGACCATTGGTTGGGGAAGGAGTGGATGGGGAGCGGGGGTCCTGAGAGGGTACACTGAAATGCATACATAGAAATGTCATATTGAGACCTGCTAAGGTGTACATTAAAAATTACCTATAAAAAAAGAACAAAAAGAAAATAACAACAAAACTCCCTATAAAGGACATCTGTGATCAAAGAGTCCAGGAAAACCCATAAGAACTGAAGAACTGACAGGGTTCCCTGTGAGTTAGCAAGGCAGGTGGTATAGAAAGGACCAGAAGCAAGGATTAACCCTTCCTCACCAGGGAATAATTACAAAATCTCGTGCGCCACAAAAGAGATAGATGTAGCAACTTATGTCTCAGCTTATTTCAGCGTCATTTTCTACGTGAAGTGCTGGACAAAATTTTGAGAGCCTTCTATAGGTTATTAATCGGGGAAACTAGTACACCACAAAACACTCAGTGGAGGAGGCGCCCCGCCTTCCTCCCTCTGGGTCCTCCTCCCCACCATGCCACAGTGTGTGTGCACAACCGCCCTCCTTTGTAGCAGGTCTGGAGGTGAAGGTCAAGCAGGCGATGGGCTGGGCGAGCAGCTGCAGGCCAGTCCCGCTGGGCAGCCCACCTGAGCGATCTGGAGCCCCGTGTCTCCTTCCGCCCCCAGCAGGACCGTGGCCAGGATGGAGGAAATGCCGAGAGGGGAGCAGAACACGTTGTCGGATGGGTTTTGACAGAGGATCTTCAGAAGGTCGATGGCAAAGGTGCCATTGGCTGCAGTAACGGTGTCCATGACGCAGGGTCTGGAGGTGAATGAGAAAGAGAAATGGCGCTCAGCGCCCTCCTGAGCTGTCCGCTGACCTGGTGCGGGGCAATGGGGATGCTGCCCTTGTGGATTTCATCTCAAAGCTCACAAGTATTTTATGATGGGGAAAAAAATCCATGCACTGTTGCTGTCTTTCCAAAAAGAAGCCCTGTTGTCAGGTCATTAGCTAAGTCTGGTGGTGGCAGCAGGCCACGCCTGCGTAAGAGCCTCCAGAAAATCCACAGGACCAGCGCATCCACACAGGTCACTGGCACCCACTCACACACGCACAGGACACAGTGAGAGGGGAGCTCCAGCCCTTGCCATGAGGACCGGCTCCTCTCTTCTGAGGACAAGGACAGGGAGGAGGAGGAAGAGAAGGAGGAGGAGGAAGGCAGAGGAAGAGGAGAAGGAAGGCAGAGGAGGAGGAGGAGGAAGGCAGAGGAGGAGGAGGAGGA
>VMDO01029589.1:0-22454 GCA_007922755.1 Pedetes capensis | reverse complement strand
GACCGCATCCTGTCCGACGAGCAGCTGCTGTCCACCGAGCGCCTGCACTCGCAGGACCCGCTGCTGTCCCCGGAGCGGACGGCCTTCCCCGAGCAGTCGCTGTCGCGGGCCATCTCGCACACGGACGTCTTTGTGTCCACGCCCGTGCTGGACCGCTACCGCATGACCAAGATGCACTCCCATCCCAGTGCCTCCAGTAACTCCTACGCCACCCTCGGCCAGAGCCAGACGGCGGCCAAGCGCCACGCCTTCGCCTCGCGCAGACACAACACGGTGGAGCAGCTGCATTACATCCCCGGCCACCACACCTGCTACACAGCCAGCAAGACCGAAGTGACCGTGTGAAGGGCGGGCCGGACGGGCGGGGCGCGGCGGGCTGGGCGGGACGCGGGGCGGGGCCTCAAGCCTTGCTCCCCTCCCCTCCCCGGGTCCCCTGGGTCGGAGCTGGGGGTGGGCTGCCTTTGTACAGAAAGCCATACCCCCTACCCCGAGGGACACAGCCCCATGGCGTGGCCCAGCGCGCACCTGCTCTTTCTCTCCCAGTAGAGTCGGCCCTCCAGGAGTGAGGGGAGTGGAGGCCCGGCTCTCCCCAGCCTCCTGCACCCGCTCCCTTCCGTCCCACGCCCCTCCCCTCCTGGGGACTCAGCTGCAGGTTCTGCCAGCCGAAAACCCTTCACCTGACCTTGATCCGAGGCTGCCTGGGTTTTTGGCCAGCGGGTGCAGCCAGTGGGCTGACGGAATAGGCTTCTCGGTCTTGACCATTTACCTAGAACCGCGTCACAGAAATCTTCTAGTGCCTAAAAACTGCCCGCTCGCTCTCGGCCAGAGGGCTGCTGTGTCCATAAGCACAAGGACGATTCTCTTCTGCCTGCTGGACCCCTGGTCCCCGCAGAGTGGCCCTACCCCGATGACCTCCGCAGGCCCCACTCTGGCCCTGTGTCCCTCCCGCCCGCGCCAGGACAGGGAGGGTTCCCTTCCTTCGGCTGCCTTCTCCTGTTGGGAACCCCACCCCACCCCGTTCCTGCTGGCTGCCCAGCCCCAGTCCTCTGGGGACTTCCCTTCCCCACCCCTAGATGTTTCACCCTGCAGCTCTCTGGGGCTTTAGCTCCCGCCTTCTACAAGGGAGTGTCCCCAAGTGCAGGGACATCAGGGGGGCCCGCCCAGCCACCTGACTGTCTCCCCACTTCCTCCAGGCTCTGACAGCCACTCAGGCCTGCCTTCTCCACCCCTGCTCTGCTCCCAGGAGGCACCTGTGGGGGTCACAGAGAGCCGGAGTGGGGAGGGCCACTGTGACGCCCGTGATCTCAGGGGCTCGCCATTCCCATATTCTGGGGCTCAGCCTGTCCCCCACTGTGCGCCTCAGGCAGGACAGAGACAGGGACTTCTAGAAGGCTGATGCTGCGCCCCAATCAAGGAGGACCTCCCCGAAGTGTCTGTTTAACCCTGCCACTCTTCTCTCCCCATTTCTTCCCGCTCCTTGGGCCCCTCCTCTGTTTGGAACCCACTCCCTCTCTCCCTGTCTGCCTTCCCCCCACTGCCCCCTACAGCCTCCCACTCTCTCCCAGCTGCTCTTTCCCCAGACCAGTGGATGACAGGGACAAAGATGCTTTTGCAGATGCGAATAAACAATAGCACTGTAGGTCACTGGTCTGGGGGGGCCGACTGGGCACCTCCCCGCCACATCAGTCCCCTCCTGCAGGGGGCACCCCGGCATCAGGCCTACCCTCAGCTCGATGAAGGGACCCCACTCCTGGCCCATCTCAGGCTCTTCTCTATCTCCAGCCTCGGGGTAGGAAGGGAGTGACCATCTACGGGGGGGATGTACCAATGAACAGAACAGCACCCACTCCCCACACCCCACCAGAGGAGGAAGAAAGGGGGTGCCTCCTTTCTCAGGGTGAGGGTACCTCCCCGGGCTGGGGCTGGGACTGGGAAATCAGTTCCAGAGTGCCTGGCACAGGTATAATCCTAAAAATGGATGGTCACCAGTCAGCCTCCAGCAACCGTGACCTTCAACAGGGTTTTACATCCCCTGGTTCTGGGTGGATGGCCCTTCCAGAGATAGGGTGGGGAGAACTGGTCCCTGGGAAGTTTTAATCTAGCCAAGTCCACAAATCGCAGAGAGATCAATGGACTACTTATTCTTCAGATTCCAAGACCTCCAAAGCTCTTTGCTCCCCTCCCGAGGCCCGCCTTCCAGTGTGAACAAGAACGCAGCCTCTCACACATCAGCAGGGGATGGAGGTTGGGGATTATGAATGCAGTCCTCAGCTTCCCCACTGGAGAGGTGTCCCTGGGACCGGTGGGGAGGGGACCAGAGTCCACTCTGTCTGCTTCCCTCCCCACAAACACATAAACCTCCTTAAGGGCTGGTCCCCGTGGGTTTATGAGCGTTTGTTCCAGAAGGTGAGGCTAAGAAGGCTGGAAAAGAAACTCGGTCTATATAGAACCATTGATCATTTCCGGGAAGCAAAGGCATGTCTCATAGCTGGGCCTCTAAGCCCAGTACCCTTTAACTCTCTAACCTTTGGCCAATCCCCATGAAAGCCCCCTACTAGTGGGGAAACATAGAACATGGGTGGGTGAGAATCCCCTCCCCAGGGATCTGTACACACACACACTAAGCCAGAGATCTGGTCTCATCCCATCAAAGCATCTTCAAGACACCACATTCACCAGCCCTTGAGAGGGAGGGGAGGACGTATTTGCCCAGGCTCCCCCCAAGCACTGTCTCTGACAAGGTGTTTGTCTGTCTGTCTCAGGGGTTGTTTGATAGGTTGATTCCAAAACATGTCTCATCCCAGCCTTACCACTTTCCAGTTTAATATCTCCAGTGTTCTTTGGATCAGAAAATTCTACCAGAACTCTTCTTTCCTTTAAAGGATTTCCTCTGCATTACCCTTGGGTCTGGAAGGGCAGAAGGGAGGGAGGCAAGAAAGGAAGAGAAAAAGAAATAGAGAGGTAGGATCTACAAACTTGCTTCCATTGAGTCCCCCATTTAGAAATCCAGAAAATTAAGTCTTAACTGGGATGTGGAAGGACAGTGGTCCCCCTTATTTGCAGTTTTTCATTACCAGTTACTCACGGGTTCATCATAGTCCAAAAATATTAATATTTGTCTTAACTCTTTCAAGAGAGTGAACCCGTATTCACATATCCTTACTGTAGTATATTGTTATAAATTGTCCTATTATTACTTACTGCTGTTAATCTCTTTCTGTGCCTAATTTATGAATTAAACTTTATCATAGATATGTATGTATAAGAAAAAGCGTACTACATATAGAATTTGATACTATCCATGCTGTCAGGCATCCACTGGGCTGTTATCGCTGTGGAGTATATGCCCCAGTGACAAAGGGGAGATGACTGTCTCCCATTCATTCAGCTGTCCCATGCATTTCTGGGACAAGCAAAGCCACATTACCAGATAGGTTCACATGAGAGTAGGTTCTGGGGCTAGCACCCGGATGCCATAATTTCTAGCCCAAGCAGGCTGTCGTCCTCTGCCTCACATAGAAGGGCCATCTCTCCTTCATAATAAAGCCCTGCCCCCAGCAAAGGAAGCCCAAAGCCCAAGATTCCCCTCTGTTCATTCTTGCATGTCTCCTTTGCTCTGATAGGAATGGATGGGGGTGGGTACAGGTCTATCTTCCCCTGAGTGTTTTTCCTGAAGATTTCACAGTCTCTCATGCCCTTGCATCCTCCCTGTCTCTCTTCCTCCAGTCAGCTAATGGCCCCCTGCACTCACACATGACAAAGGCTTGCCAAGAAGTCCCTAACCTCCTAACAGAGCTTTTGCCCTTCGGCCTCTCCAGGGTCTTGGGCAATGGCTCTGCCCCTTAGAAAGTCCCAACCTTTCCTCCAGCAGAAATTTCTCCCCCTCTCTTTCCATTCACACTCAGTCTTCTATGCCAGTTTCCCCTTTCCTTCCTCTCCTCCCTTCTTCCCTAAAATTTCTTTTCCCTGGCCTTCTATCGTCTCTGGTTTGAAGAATAAGAGCGCTTGGTGAAAACTACAGGAATCAGACATTCTTTGGGTCCTCTGATTGCCTGCACTTCTGAGATGATACCCAGGGCCTGGGGCCAAGGGCTCTCCCCCTCTGCTCTTTGGGAGGCCAGGGAGAAGGCTACCCGTTCAGAGGTGTTGCCACCGGAAGCTAAGCTCTGGCTCCTACAGCGAGATGACCAGCGGAGCTCCAGACCCAGGCTGTTCCTAGCTCAGAGGCACCTGCTCTGGCCAAAGATTCCTCCCTCCGGGGTCCTCACCCGCTGCTTCAACTCACTTCCCTTTCCTGCTACTGTGCGTCACAGCTCCCCCTTTATCTCACGATTCGAGGGCTCGTTAAGTCTCCGAGCATGGAGGAATACCCATCGCAACGTCCCCACCACCAAACGCACACCATTTCCTTCAGCCATATTTGGGCTGCTGTCAGCCTCCCACCCCCATTCCTTCCACCGGCAGCAGCGGACTTGACTCAAGGCAACAGTTTGAAAGGGCTACCAATCACGTGGACCCTAGAAGGCACCCGAGCTGAGAAGAGCTGGCACCTCGCCCCCCACATACATTCCTCTGTCATCCTCTCTGAATCCGGGAAACTTTGCTCTGGAGTATTTTTGAGGAAGCTTGTTGCGTTTTAACGCAGTGTTTTTCAGGGCTCAAATGTTACTTTTTATAAATGCAGCATGGTAATGGCAGACTCAATGTGAAAAGACAAGGGTTCCTGGGCTCTGTTGTTGATTTTGGAAGCCGGCCGCCTATTGAGGAGAAAAAAGCCCAGGGCCGAGGCTCTGGAGATGCAGCTCCCAGCCCTGTCTTTGTCTCCATCTTGCTGTGTGACTAAGGGCGAATCACATTCCCGCTCAGTGCCTGTTTCCCCATATGTAAAATGAGGGCTTTGGCTAGATGAGTCCCGAAGTTTCATCCAGCTCTTAGATTCTAGAACTTTCATTTACCCCTAGCGCCCCTTCCTTTCTCCCCAGTCCTCTACACCGACTGAGCTGCATCTATCCCGCCTCACCCGCCTCACAGCGACATCCTCAGATGCTCCAGACGGCCACCAGACTCCTCACCAGAGCCTGCGGTGGGCCCCATAGGCATGGCCACCCATGGGTGCTCCCGTACTGGAAGGTTAAGAAAGTGGCCATTCAACAGGGCACCAACCATGTGCCTTGACAGCCTCTCAATGGACATACCTGACCCACCTGAATGTCTGTGTCACTGGGAAATGTTAAGTTCGGAGATTCTGTTTTTGATGTGACCCTTATAGCTGGAGGGCTGTGATTTAGCTCAGTTGGTAGAGCGTTGCTCTGCAGTCTCTGAGGTCCCGAGTTCGATTCCCAGCACTACAAAATGGGAGAAGGATGTGGCAACCCACTCCCAAGGCAGTCCTGAAACAGTCAGCCATTGAGAACCCTATGAGGGTCGTTATGAGTCAGACTCAACTCAATGGCACCTTATAGCTGGAGGAAAGTGGTTCCAATTCCAAAGAAGAGATAGACTGGAGGAGAAGAGTTTGGAGGTGTGTCTGAGAGGTTTGGACATGGAGTTTGTATCGGAAGGTGCTGGGAGACTCATTTCATGCCCCACGGGAGCATGTTTGGCAAGGGCTCTGTGTGGCAAAGGATGCTATTATATCCCACTCTGCAACGTGCATCCTAAAGACCACATCTGGACACTGAGGCTCCACCCCAACCGCAGAAGATGAAACACAACCCTGCACTGCTGGGAGCTGGCCACTCACCCCGTCCCAGCACCTTTCTAGCCCCTCCTCATGATACTGCCATCCTCCCCGTGAAGGCTCAGAAAGCCAGAATGGAGATTCCAAGTTGGTATCATCCAACCCATCTTGTAAATCGAGAACGCATTCACCTTCCATCGTGCGGAAAAATGATGCTGTGTGTTTCCTTACTACCCTCCTTGCCGAGGGAGGAGAAGACCCTGCTCAACTTCGCTGCCCACCCTGCAGTGACCCTTGAATGCCACTCCACGGGAGGACCCATTCATTTGCTTCATAGTGGCAAATATTCCTCTAGTTCTATAACTCCACTAGACATTTTGTAGTAAAGAATTCTTGAAATTCTCTAAGAAAAAGCAATTCTTACTGTAATATTTTTAGTTTGGGGACACAATTTCCTAAGGGGGGATAAATGAACATTTTTATGCATTAGCCCAATTTATGGATTCTATGTTTATTATACGGTAGTATTGATAAAAAGTACCTTTCTATCTGTACCTTTGCATAGGTCCTTCATTACTCATATGTAAGCTTCATGGTGAGCAGTGCTGTTGTTACTGCTTCTGTACAAATCTCATTATTCTCCTTCCCTGTCAAAGCACATTCTATATGTACTGTAAACGGATACCATTTTAGTAAGATTTAGTCTTAAGGAGTTTTTCCACTTTTGTCAGTAACATATTTATGGACTAAAAAAAATAAAGCTGTTTCAACATAATTTGTGTCTCTTAAAGTAGCCACAGGCTTAGTTTTACAGAGTCCAAACCAAAGGTAATAAAAAGCAAGAAAAGATGGAGGAGATTATTGGAGTTGAGGGTGGACAGAGGGATTGACTGAAAACAGGAGCTAGGGAACTTTTGGAATGATGAGAGTATTTTAAAAGTAGATTGTACTGATGGTTGCACAACTGTATAAGTTTACTACAGCCACCAAAGTGTATACATACAATGAGTGAATGCATTATTGTATAAATTAAACTGTAATCATGCTTTTAAAAATGGAGAACAAGAGGAATATAGAAAAGTTGATCTGGGCAGTTGCCAATGGACAAGGTATACTAATGCAAAGTAGAATTAGAAGTTCTAATGTTGCATCTGGACTAATCTACTCCAGTACCATTATTCTTGGACACTAGGTCTTAGTTTGATTTTAGAGTTAGTTCCTATAGTTACTGCAGGTGATTAGAATAAAAGGCTGCTTAACTCAGCGAATCAAGTTGCTCCATGAAAATTGCTTTCGCTTTGGAGTTTAGTTCCAGACTTTCTCTTGACACATCTTTTGTATTATTTTCCTTGGCACACATGTTCTCTGTGCTGCTAAGGTTTTCCTTTGCTCACCAGAGCCTAGACACAGGCTGAGCAAACAAAGTGTTGCCAAGCAGGAAGGTTGGCCAACGCCCCATCTGTAGCACCTCCATAGTTATTAGAATCGACAGTCATACTCTCGTCCCAATTTTCAATTCCCTGGTAATAAAATCCTTTCCAATGGAGGCATTGGGCTTATATTTAAAAATCCTTTTATTCTCTCCTATCAATGGCATGCATTCCCTAAGACAAAATTACAAACTTGCTTGTTATTTTTGTACATTACAACACATACCCACATACATTCTGGAATATATTTATTCATTACAACATTCACTATTGCAGTTCCACTGCTTCTAAGTCATAGTGTTTCTAACCCAGGACAACTCATAGTAAGAACACACACACACACACACACACACACACACACACACACACACACACTACAAGTATAGAAAAGCTTCATTTATCTGTATTCATTACTAAAAGGAAACCCAAAAGAAAACAAAATTCTGAATCAGAGGATGTTTTAAAAGAGAAATACAATCTAATTATAATGCTTACATAGACATATAATAACTAAATTACACTAGAGCATCATCCCCAATAAAAACTTTCAGGAGAATTTCTTACTGAATAATTTGTAATTACAATTAAAATGATCAAGAGGTATCAGTCATAAAGTTCTGAACATGCTTTACAGGGTGATTTTAAAGTACTTTAAAAGACTGTTCTTTTTTTTCTTTTTCTTCCCTTTTAGTTTTTATTTGTTTTGTTTTTGTTTGATGTTTGTTTGTTTGTTTTTGAGACAATGCCTCACTATGTATCCAAAGCTGACCTGGCACTAGCTTTGTAGCCCTATCTGTCCTCAAACTTACAATCCTCCTGTAGTGAGTCCTGGAATTACAGGCATGCATCACTAGGCTCAGTTAAAAGACTTTTCTTCAATAGGCTAAATATCTCACTTTAAATATCATTAACTATGTCAATCTGTTCAACTTTTTTCTTGTTGATTCTCAAAGATAAACCTCAATTTATTCCCTCTCACTTTTACCTCTAATTTCAAATTGGTAAGATACAAATAATGATGTTTTAATTATACCACCACTAGTTGCAAATTGTCTATAGCTGTACCACACTGGCATCTGATCTTGTGAGATCCTGGAAGCTAAGCAAGGTCAGGCCTGGTTAGTACTTGGATGGGAGACCTCCTGGGAATACTAGGTGCGGTAGGCTTGGAAAAAGGATGCACCAACCCACTCCCCAAACAATTAGCTATTGAAAACCCTATGAATAGCAGAAAAACACTAACAATGGTGTCCAGTATGGCACAGTGTCAGGTAGCGTTTTGTCTGTTGTACATGGGGCCACTATGAGTTGGACCAGACTTGATTGCACCTAACAACAACAACAAAAATAACAATTCCAAATTGCTGAGATACAAATAAGTGAGGTTTACTATACCACCACTAACAAGCCAAGGCAAAAGAAAACTTGTGCTGAAAGCATTGGGATTCCAAGGACCTTGGCCAGCTTTTCCCCTGCAGTATCACTTTGGACACTAATGTTGTTTCTCCTTTCTAGTTGAACACAAAAATGAAGCTCCAAATCTCTAAGGAGGAACAAGAAGGATTTTACTTCAAGGATATAAGAAGAATAAGGACACTGACATTTGGGCTGTCAATGGGAATGTGAAAAACAGAAAGGGTTTGGGAATAGAGGCTGGAAATGCAATTTCTTGATAGTTTCAGAATAAAACAATCAATAAGTTTCATACCAAGGATATATTGGCCAGTGTCACCTCTGGATCTTGGTCTCCTCATCTGTCACAGTTGGGCAATTGGATAGACTCTAAGATCCTTCTTGTGTCTGATATTTTACAAATCAATGGCCACTGAATGATGCTCAAATAACACTTGGACTTCTCTGATGTCCCCAGCCGCTGGACAGCTTGGTCTTGCCCCTCTCTGCATTCCCATCCCAGGAGAACAGGCAGCTTTGGAAGGGCACTGGACAGGAGGACAGGAGACATTCATGGTACCGGCTCTGCCACTATGTTGCTGTTTGACCTGGAAAAACCTATTTTCCTGTTCAGATAAATCTCTGAACCGAGTACTCTCTAAAGTGCTTCTCTGCTTCTCTACGCTCTGGTTCTGTGACTTTGCTCAAAATTTTCAGGGAATTGATAAGCTTAGCTTATACTGATCATGGCAGAGGGGAAAGCGGGTGGATAGAGTGGGAGGAAGGAGGGAGGAAAACCTTGCTGGAGCTACTTATGAGATAATATTTTCCCAGTTGTCAGCATGTCTAGCCTGTGTCTATAAAATGGCTACAGAGGAAGCAAAAGTATTAAGCAAGTAGAAGAACAAACTCTTCAGGAAATCTCCCTCTTCAGTTTGACTTAACTTTTTGTGATTTCCCTAAATCAACAACTTGGCTGTCAGAAGAAATCCCAAAGATGGCATTTGGACGGAAAGTTCTCAACAGTTCATGACTTTACTGTCTTGCCCTTAAAAATGAGCTCAAGTGTGTTTCAGGAGAAAAGCTCTCTCCACAAAGACAACAGAATTTTTTTCATCTTCAGTCTCAATCTCAACCCCAAATCTAATTGTGGAGGTGTATAGTAACTACAGTATACTGAGACTTTTGCCTGTACTTCCAATTAGGTGGACTTTAAAGTTTCTCAATTGCACATTGATAAGAGCTACTCCTGCTGGTTCATTACAGCAATTATAGAGAACATGTTTTCAGCTCCATAAAGGATAGCAGTCCACACATTGGTCTTCATTTTGTACTTGGAGAAAACTAAAAGCATCATCTAAACTAGTGCTTCTCAAAGTGTGAGCCACAGGGGACCAACAGCAGTACCCCAGGGAGCTCATTACAATGTGGAGGCTCAGATTTTTAGTTTTATAGTAATTTGGAAGCTAATATTATAATGGCCTGGATTTACTAATTATCAAACTAGAGAATTTACTAAGTGACTGGTTATTTTAGGAAGAATCTGGAAAGTAGGCAAAGGGGAGAAGAAATAAAGTTGTTAGGTTCACTTGCTAGGCATAATGATTATGTAGACCATCACACTTGGCATAGGACCTATGCAAAATAATACAGATTGAAGAAAAGGGAACATGTGCTAAAGACTTCATGGGTGGGTATAAAATTATAGAGATAAGAAACTATCTGACATTCTTGATATACTACAAGAAGACAGGGCTTTTTAATTATATAAATGAAAACCAGTAAATCTTCAAGAGAGAACAAGATAGGATGGAAAGGAGAAGAGATGATACATGGGCATCAGATTCTTTGTCTGACATCATCCTGGCCCCCACTTTGTATCTTCCCCAGCGCCTGATGACAGACTCCAACCCACTCTGGCCACCAGTGTAGGAATGTGACCCAGACCAGATGAAACTGAAATTTACACAGAGAAAATGACTTTCTTCTCCCAGGCTAGAGCTCAATTAATGATATAAATCTGGGACTACTCATAGCCTTATCTCACACAATATGGAGAGAGAATGCAGGCAATGGAGGGGCATAATAATGACAGCTAACACCCAATGGATGCTTACTGTGCATTAGCTACTATTCCAAAGCATTTCGCATGCATGAACTCATTGAATCCTCACAGTGCCTCTTAGGGTTACTGTACATCCTGTCCTTACGGAGCTTGATCTTATCCTCAGGACAAGGAGAAGCTATTGAGCAGCCATGGGGAAGCACAGGGACAAGATCAAGTTTATGCTGCTTCAGAGGGATCATTAGAGCTCTACCATAGGGCATGTTGTTGTTGTCAGGTGCCTTCGAGTCAGTGTCCAACTCATACTGACTCTATATACAACAGACAAAACACTATTGTCAGTGCTTCTCTGCTATTCATAGGGTTTTCGATGGCAGATTGTTTTTTGGGAATGGGTTTCCAGGTCCTTCTCCCAAGCCTGGAGAATCTGGCGTTCCCAGGTGGTCTCCCATCCAAGTTCTAACGAGGCTTGACCCTGCTTAGCTTCCAGAATCTGACTAGATTGCACGTTACAGTGGTATGGCAGACACCATAGGGCATAGATTTGGTAAAACTGATACTGAAGCCAGGGACCCTGGTGAGGAGCCTGGTGGTGTGGGTGGAGACATTCACCAAACCAGAACTTTTGCCTGTTTTTAAATTTTTACTTGCAGAGAGCAACATAGTGGTCATTTCAGGATTCTGGGTTATTTTCTCACTATTTAAAATGGTTGATCAGATTGGGTGTGGTGGCTCACACCTGTAATCTCAGCAACTTGGAAGGTAGAGGCAGAAGTATCATGAGTTCAATGGCAGAGGCAGCCCGCATAATTTAGCTAGACCCTGTATTAAGATGAAAACAAAAGGGGCTGAGAGGGCAACACAGTGGTAGAGCATTTGCAAAGTATGTGCAAGGCACTGGGTTCAACTCTTCTACTACAAAATAAACAAATAAATAAAGTAAATTGAATGATCACATTGGATGCTCTGCATCATTGTTTTAATCCAATCTCGCCTGATCTTGGAAGCTAAGCAGGGTCGGCTTGGTTAGTCCTTGGATGGGAGACCACCTGGGAATACCAGGTGCTGCAGGCTAGGGATCAGGACCTGGCAATCCACTTCCAAAACAATCCACCATTGAAAACCCTAAGAACAGCAAAGAAACACTGACAATAGCGCAAGGTACAGCACAGTGTTGGGGAGTGTTTCGTTCTGTTATCTATAGGGTCACTGTGAGTCAAACTCAAATCAACGGTACCTAACAACAGTAATAAACCACTTAGCAGTAGATTATATTTGTCACAACTGGAAGTAGATTATATTTGTCACGACTGGAAGAGAATTTCCCCAAATTATTAACAGTGATAGTGAGTCTAGGTAATTCTTAAAATTCCTTTTACTTTTATGGATTTCCCAATTTTCTATAATGAGCATACATTACTTATTTCATGGAAAAAATAAGATGCTTTCTTTTAATTATTAAAAGGAATGGGGTTTAGGGACTCAATTTGAACAAGGTTGTCATACATTTCTGAAAATGGAGTAGCAAATATTTTAAGCAATTCTTGAGTGGAGCCTTTTCTCTAGCATCACCTATAAGTCAACTATTACTGCCTTAAGGGAGCCACACTTCCTAGGCCACCTTTAATCTTAGTCTAATATTACACTGCCTGCAGCCGTAGCCCTGTGGCATCCGATCCCGTCAGATCTTGGAAGCTAAGCAGGGTCGGGCTTGGTTAGTACCTGGATGGGAGACCGCCTGGGAACACCAGGTGCTGCAGGCTTGGGAGAAGGACCTGGCAACCCCCTCCCAAAAATCAATCTGCCATTGAAAACCCTATGCACAGCAGAGAAGCACTGACAATAGTGTTTCCCCTGTTGTACAGAGGGTTGCTATGAGTCGGATACCGACTCAACGGCACCTAACAACAACAACAATATTACATTGGTGCTGGGATTTAACTCAGTTGATAGAGTGCCGCTCTGTGCTCTCTGGCCCTGGGTTTGGTCCCAGCACTAATAAATGAGAAAAGGACATGGTAGTCTACTCGTGAAGCACTCCTGAAACAATCAGCCATTGAAAACCCTATGAATAGCAGAGAAGCGCTGACAGTGCTGGGCATGGCACAGTGTTGGGGAGCATTTTATCTGCTGTACATAGGGTTACTATGAGTTGGACCCAACTCAATGACATTTAACAGCAACAACAACAATATTTAGATTATTAGATTAATTAGGAGGTAGTGAAATCTATGTCAAATGGGAGAACCTAAGTCCACTGTATATCTCAGCTCTAGCATATCATCACAATGCAGAAATACTGGCCCCAAATGGCCTACATCTGATTTCATTTTGTTTGTTTGTTTGTTTAGATAGTACCTGCTATGTATCCCAGGCTGGCCTTGAACTCACAATCTTCCTGCCTCAGGGATTCCTCAGTGCTAAGATTATAGGAGTGTACCACCATGCCTGGATATATATGAAATACTAGGGTGTTGAACCTAGGCCCTTGCATGTGCTAGGCAAGTGCTCTACCACTGAGCTACAACCACAGTCCCTTTTTTTAATTTTGGCCCACAGGCTTCCTAAGTTGTGCAGGCCCCTCTGTCCTCAAATCTGCAATCCTCATATCTTCTTACCTCAGCCTCTTTGGTCACTGGGATTACAGGCATGTGCCATGGCATCTGGTGGCCATGTTATATTTTTAAAGGATAAAGATACATGGATTTTCTGAGGATGTAGCTCAGTGGTAGAGAGCTTGCCTAGGATGTGCAAGGTGCTGAGTTCAATCCCCAGAACCACACAAACAAACAAAACAAAACAAAACATGGATTTTAAAGTAATGTCAATAAATGCATTTTCAAAAAACACTCTGGAGGCCTACTAGTTCTACATAAACACAATATCTCTGGGAATCACCGTTTCACTGGCGGACTAAATTACATGAACTCCAAATCCAATAGAGTTAGGATTTATGAATTTTCCAGATTTATAGTAGCTATTAACTACTGATACTGTATATTCAATATGAGATCTATTATTCTGAAAGTCCTGTTGCCAACAAAAGAGTACTACACTGATTTTAGGGGAATGGTCAGGGCATTTCATGAGCCCACAAGATCATACACAAGAACTTTTAGATACAAACATCTCCCTGTCATATTGAAAATTGGTGATAAATCCTACTTCTTAAAGGCACAGGCTACAGATATTTATAGTAAAGGGTTTAGACAACCTTGATGTCTTGGTAGAGTATGAGCAGAGCATAGCATGTATCAGATGACTTTACTGAGCAGTCTTTGAGATATTATTTTACTCACTTCCGTGATGCTGTTCTCATAGGTCAGTAAGCTTCTAAACATTCTGAGCTGGGCTAGTCTTGGCATTCGCTGTGTAGCTCTGAGACACCTGACAAGCTATGCAACCAAGAAAGTGCCCTGTTGGCAGTCAATTAAAATCATATCAAAATATAGCTGAAAGAGAAAGATGAAATACCAAATCCCAAATACCTCAATCTCTTCCCCCAAATAGCCATCTCTCACTGAAAGATCTAAGAGGGGAATACAGGCAAAAAGAAGAGAATAAGGAAAGAAACATGTATTATTGTTTAGGCCCATGTAGAATTTTAGTAAAGTCAATTGAAACTCATGGAAGATTCCTTTGTTTAAGAATTGTAGAAAGAGGGCTAGGGGGTGAGGCTCAGTGGTAGAATCATGCTCAAGGCCTTGGGCTCCATTCCTAGCACTGAAAAAAAGAAAGAAAAAGGAAGAAAGAAAGAAGAAAAGAAAGAGAAAGAAAGAGAGAGAGAGAGAGAGAGAGAGAGAGAGAGAGAGAAGGAAAGAAAGAAAGGAAGGAAGGAAGAAGGGAAGAAGGAACCATGGGGAGTAAATATCTCAAAGGAAGTGTGTTAGCTACTTTTCTCATTGCTGTGTTAAGACACCTGACAGCCAAAGGGAGGAAGGGTTCATTTTGGCTCATGGTTTTAGAGGGCTCAGTCCATCATGGCAAAGTAGTTCACATGATGGTAGAAAGGAAGCAGAGAGCAGACAGGAAAAAACCAGGGATAATATACCTTCAAGGACTTGTACCCCAGTGACCTACCTCCTCCATCTAGCTCCCACCTTGTAAAGTTCCTATTAGTTTTTCAAATAGTGCCACAAGCTGGAGACTAAGAATTCAAAACACGATTCCATGGGGGACATGGCATATTCAACCCATAATAGGAAGAAAGACCAAATAGAGAAAGAAGAGGGCTTGCCTTTCTTTTATAAAACAAATCCAGCCTAGTATCATTTACTTAACCCTGTGGATAAGCATGTCCAAGTATATGTATTGGAGCAGGAGGATTAGAGGCAAGATGGAAGGGTGAGTGTAGGCAGCCCAGGTAACATTGAGTTGGTTGGTTCTTCTCTCCACAGGGAGCCATCCCAACCCTCTCTTCTTCTCTGGGTGTGTAAAGAAAGATTATCCTCATAGTTCACTCAAAATTTAACTTCTTTGAAAGTTCCAACCTTCTAGGACTGGGACTGTGTCCTAGAATTTGGCCTATCCAGATCAGAGGTCCTTTTCTTTGAATTTGGATTAGACATTAAGGGAAGAAAGATAGTCTAAAAAACAGCAATGAGATTCTGCATCTCTCAGGGACCAAGCATTTCCCTATTTTCCTGGGCTCACCTGAAGCCTCTAGTCAACCATGGAGTACTGCTGTGCTTCTGTTGGAAAATCTGTCAAGTCCAGAGAAATCCGACAGTTCTGTCAGCACCTTCATGGGCTACCTCCCTAGTCATGCCAAGTCTCCTTTGACCCCCATGATGACCAATGAAGTGAACAGCTCACCTCTCTATGGTGCTATGGTGCTTGCCTCTTTGATTTTGCTGTCAGAACAATGAAACAGATAAATCAAAGGGATGAAAATGAGGTTGCATCCAGGCTACAGTAGACCAAGCATCACTCTCTTTGTCTGTTTCTCCACAAAGCTAAGGTCAGCTCCAGCTCTCAGCAAGCTCACTAGATAGGGTTTGTACAGTATGCACCAGAAAACACTCTGGCCCAAACAAAGCAGCACCTTCAATTTGAAATGTCATCCTATAAGATTTCACATGATGTACATTGTTGACTCCAGTGAAAAAGACAAAATCTTTCTGTTTTCATATCTGTCAGGGTGTCAGTCAACACATGTAGATTTTCTATATCATCTATTGCTTGTGAACCTAAAACTCACCTAGGAGAAATCTCCCAACAAAAGATAAGAGGTAGTAAAGGAGGGTGACAATTACTTTGGCTCTGGAGCCAGGCTACTTTATATCTGGAGACCTTACATTTAAACTATTCTTGCTTCATTCAACCCATCTGGAAATGGGGGCTACAACTGTGCTTAGTCATAGGGATTTTGTGAGGATAAAATAAGTCAATACATGTATTGTACACAGGCACTTAAAACAGAATAAGTTCAATAAAGTTTAGAAGATACTGTGGCTTTCCTTTTTTATTTGTAAATACTATAAATTTAATACAAGTCAAAACATGTGAATTGAACACATATTACATGCAAGTCAGTATGGTCAACACCATAGATATCAAGGAAAACAAACAGAAAAAAATGAAAACAGGGTGATTCTTATCACAAAAAAACTAGATCAATATAGCAAAAAAAGAGAGAATACAGAACTCAAGCTCACTATACAAATTGAAAATGTGACTGCAAGTCCCTCCTGAAAGTAGAGTTCTGACGTTTTAGAAAAAAGTCTTCACCAATCAGATAAACAAAAAATAATGATAACAATAATAATAAATAAGCAATAAAGATGTTCAAAATTTAGCAGAACAACTAAAAAATAGTAAACTTTGCATTTAGCTTCCACATATAAGCAAAAACATGATATTTCTCTTTTTGAGACTGAATTGTTTCATTTAAGATGATTATTCCCAGCCGGGCGGGGTGGCGCATGCCAGTAATCCGAAATGCTCAGGAGGCAGAGTCAGGAGGATCGCAAGTTCGAGACCAGAGGCAGTCTACACAATTTAGCGAGACCCTGTCTCAAAAAGTAAAAAAAAAATGGGCTGGGGGTGCAGCTCAGTGGTCCAGCACTTGCAAAGCATGCAAGCACAAGGCCCTGGGTTCAACCCCCAGTACAGGAAAAAATAAATAAATAAATAAATAAATAAATAAATAAATAAATAAATAAAAAGGTGATTATTCCCAAGTTCATCTATTTAGAAGCAAATGTCCTAATTTTATTCTTCTTTAAGGCTGCATAGTATTCCATAGTGACAGTATATGTGAGATAGATAGATAGGTAGGTAGATAGATAGATAGATAGATAGATAGATAGATAGATAGATAGAGAACATTTTTCTAATCCATTCTTTTGTTGAAGGACATCTAGGCTAATTCCATAACCTTGCTACTGTGAACAGTGCTGCAATACACATGGAAGTACGTCTCTACAGTATAGAAACTTAGCTTCCTTAGGGCATATACCCAAACGTGGAATTGTAGGATCAATTGGTTGTTTAATTTTTAGTTTTCCAAGCAGCCTCCATACTGCTTTCCACAGTGATTGTACTAGTTTACAATGCCACTAGCATTGTAAAACAGTACTTTCCCCCCCACATCCTCACCAGCACTTTTGTTTAGAATTTGTTGTTAGGTGCCATCGAGTAGGGTCTGACTCATAGGGACCCTCATAGGGTTTTCAATAGCTGATTGTTTCAGGATTGTTCTGGGAGTGGACTGTCACAGCCTTCTCCCATTTTTGCAGAGTTGGGGATTGAAACTGGATCCTCAGAAAGTAGGGAGCAGCACTCTACCAACTGAGCTAAAACCCCAGCCCCCAGTCTAGAATTTATTAGATCTAAAAGTTTTGTATTAGATTTGAATGTTCTCTCCATTCCTAATTTCTTTAAGACTTTTATCATAAAGAGTTGTCAAATGCTTTTTCTGCATCTATTGAAATGACCACATTGTTCTTTTCTTTAAGTCTATTGATGTGTTATATTACCTTTATTGTGTATATTGAACCAACCTTGCATTCGTGGTATAAAGCTCACTTGAGCATGATGTATAATCTCCTTTATATGTTCCTGTATTCTGTTTGCAAGTATTTTGTTGAGAATGTTTGTGTCGATATTCATTGAAGAGATTGTTCTATATATTTTTTTTTGTTGAGTATTTGGCTTTAGTATCAAAATAATACTGGCTTCATAGAATGAATTTGGAAGAATTTCTTCCTTTTCTATTTTGTGAAATAATTTAAAGAGAATAGGAATAAATTCTGCTTTAACAGTTGGGTAAAATTCAGCTATAAACCTATCTGGACCTGGGCTCTTCTTTTTATCAGGAGAGTTTTTATTACTGCCTTGATTTTGTTACTTGTTATAGGTCTATTTGGGGCTGGGAGTTAGCTCAGTTGGTAGAGTGCTGTGCTACCGTCTCTGAGGTCCTGGGTTCAATTCCCAGCACCACAAAATTGGGAGAAGGACCTGGCAATCCCGAAACAGTCAGCCATTAAAAACCCTATGAGGGTCACTATGAGTTGGATACCAACTCAGTGGCACCTACCAACAACATAGGTCTATTTAAATCATTTATAGCATCTCTATTTAATTTTGTGAAGTTATAAATGTTGAGGAATTTATCAATTTCACCTGTCCTTTTTGGGTAGGAATACAGGTTTTTGAAGTAGTCCCTAATGATTCTCTGTATTTCATTGGGATCTGTTGTAATCACTCCCTTTTCATTTATAATTTTATTGATTTGGACATTCTTCCTCTTTTTTGTCATTTTAAGTCAGCTAAAGGTTTATAAATCTCATCTTTTTCAGAGAATAACTTAGTTTCACTAATACTTTGCAGTTTTATTGTTTTTAGTTTCTAATTCCTTAATTTCTTTCTTGATCTGCATTATTTCTTTCTGTCTAGTTATTTTAGGGTTATGTTATTGATGATATTCTAATATCTTAAGGTATCCAAATTATCTATTTGGAACTTCTCTATTTTTTTTTTTTTTTTTTTTTTTTTTTGCGGTACTGGGGGTTGAACCCAGGGCCTCCCGCTTGCATGCTTTGCAAGTGCTGTACCACTGAGCTGCACCTTCAGCCCATTTTTTTACTTTTTGAGACAGGGTCTCACTAAGTTATGCAGACTGCCTCTCATCTCGAACTTGTGATCCTCCTGCCTTTGCCTCCCGAGCCGCTGGGATTACAGGCATGTGTCACCGTGCCCAGCTTTCTATTCTTTTAGTGTAACCACTCATTGCTATGCTGGGCTGGGATTTAGCTCAGTGGGTAGAGGGCTGCGCTGCAGTCTCTGAGACCCCGAGTTCAATTCCCAGCACCACAAAAAATGGGAGAAGGGCCTGGCAATCCACTCCCAATGCAATCCGGAAACAGCCAGCCATTGAAAACCCTATGAGAGTCGCTATGAGTCGGATACCAACTCGACGGCACCTAACAACAGCAACAACTCATTGCTATAAAGTTTCCACATAGAACTGCTTTTACTGTACCCCAAAGGTTCTGGTAGGTTGTATCTTCATTTTCATTAGATTCAAGGAACTTTTTAATTTGTTCTCTGATTTCTTCAATGACCCATTGATCATTCAAAAGTATGATAATTTCTATGTATTTGTAAAGTTAATAAAGTTTCTTTTGTGTTAATTTCTAATTTTATTGCATTATTGTCTGATAGGGTACAAAGAATAATTTCCAAATTTCTTAATTTATTAAGGCAGGTTTTATGAACCAAAATATATTTGATATTTGAGAAAGTACCGTGTAGTGCTAAGAAGTATGACTATTCCACATCTGTTGGATACAATATTCTGTAGATGTTAGTAAAGTCCAGTCGGTGAATGATGTTACTTAATTCAGAGATGCATTGTTGATTTTTTGTTTAGACGATCTATTTCTGGCTGAAAGTAGAGTATTAAAAACCCCCATAATTACAGTATTGGAGCTCATAAAGTCCTTTAGGGCCAATAACATTTGTTTTATAAAATTAGGTACAATAGTATTCAGTGCATAGATATTGAAAATTGTTATATTTTCTTGGTTGATTGAACCCTTTATTAATAAGTAGTGGCCTTCTTTGTCATTTTTAATTAATTTTGAATAAAAACTAACTTTGTCAGATATGAATATAGCAACATCTGCTTTTTTCTTAGTTCCCTGCCCTTGATAAATTGTATTCCATCCTTTCATTTTCAGTCTGTGTAGATCCTTATGAAGAAGGTGGGCCTTTTGAAGGCAGTAAACTGTTGAATCTTCTTTCTTAATCCAGTTGGCCAATCTTGATCATTATGTCCAGTGACTTACTTTGCATACAATGGTTGTTTAAAGGGAATTTGTGGTTAACCACACAACTACATAAATATCCCTGTCTTAGAGAGTAGCAATGATAAATAACCCTGTATTCGGCACCGGGTGCGGTGGTGCATGCCTGTAATACCAGCGGCTCGGGAGGCAGAGGCAGAGGCGGGAGTTCGAGACCAGAGGCAGTCTGCGTAATTTAGCAAGACCGTGTCTCAAAAAGTAAAAAAAAATGGGCTGAGGGTGCAGTTCAGTGGTCCAGAACTTGCAGAGCATGCAAGCACGAGGCCCTAGGTTCAACCCCCAGTACCGCAATAAATAAATAAATAAATAAATAAATAAACAAACAACCCTGTATTCTTGCAAAATCTAGATATTTGCAGTGGTTACACCTCATGTCAACCAAAGGATCTTTCTGGAATCTCCCTTATATAATTAAAACATCAAAAATATTGCCTTCAAAAGTTCCTATTTTTATCAAAGATGGAATAACTGACAATGAATTTACCCTTCCCCCTGCAACAAGCAAATAAGTATACAATACATATATACACACATGAATATATATGTATATTAAGCAATAACATTGAAGAAATTGGATATCAGGTAATAAACGAAATTGCTCCTTGCAAGGTGGACAAAAGACAAGGTGAATGATATGATTGCCATAGCTCATTGTCTGGAAACAGCTTCCAGAATGAAAAGATAAGTTATAAACTGGGGGAAAAATAGTTGCCAACTATATATCTGATAGAGGTCTTATATCCAGAATATACAAACAATTCTAAAAAGTAAATCAAGCAGCTTAGCCAAAACACATGCATGCGCGTGCACGTGCGCGCGCGCGCGCACACACACACACACACACACACGGAAAAAATGAGGCAAACTATTTGAATAGATATTTTACAAAAGAAGATATATGCATGTCAAATAAGAACATGAAAATATGCTCAAAATCATTTCATTTTTTAAGAAATGAAAATTAAAAGCACAATGAGATACTACCCCACACTATTAAAATGGCTAAAATTAGGAAGACTACTTGACAAGGTTGTGGAGGAACTGGACTTCTCATTGAGTAAGGACTGGTATAATAAAATGGTACAATGACTTTGGACTACAGTTGGGCAAAATTTTTTTAAATAAATACACATCCACTATATGATCCAGCCATTGTACTCCTTAGCATTCACCCCCCCAAATGAAAACATATGTCCATATAAAAACTTGTATATAAAACGTATAATAACCCAAAGCTATAAACAACCCAAATGTTCATCAATAGATAGATAAATAACTGTGGCAAATCCACAGAATGTCATACTGCTCAGCAATAAAAAGAAATACCACTCACAATAACATGGACAAATTTCAAAATACTTATGCACTTAGCACATAATGTTTGATCTCATTTATACAAAGTTATGGAAAATGTCAATAATCCTGAGAGATGGTTTGTTGGTTACTTCCATGTTACTGTTAGCAAAATATCTGGCAGAAACAATTTAAGGAGGGAATGATTTCGGAGGGCTAGTCCACAGTAGCTGGGAAGGTGTGGTGGAACAGGTAGCAGAGGAGAGCTGTTCACATCACTGTGGACTGCAGTACAATGTGATTGGAACCAGAGGCCAGATGTAGCCTTCAGAGCCCACTCCCAGTAACCTACTTCTCAGCTATGCTCCACCTCCCTACGTTCCACAGCCTCTCTAAATCACAGAGGCAGCTGGAAACCAAGACCTCAAGCTATGGAGGACAATTTATATTCAAACCACAGCAGACAGAAAATAGACCAGTGTTTCTGGAGGCAGGATGCAGTTATGAGAGGCAAAAGTGAGTCACTGGTACAAGGCAACATCAAAGTGTTGAATAAGTTCATTATCTTGATTATACTGATAGGTTCATGGGTGTATAAACATGTCAAAATCCATCACATCATACACTTTAAACATGGGCAATATGTTGTTATGTTAACTACTCCTACATAAAGCTGTTAAAACATATTTGCCTTCTAATTCCTCTTTGCTAAGGACCAAGGACATAAATGCCCTGGGTCCTATGAGAGAATCCCCACATAGAGAATAGGAACCTCTCCTGCCACATCTACAATCCCTATTCCTCTCCCTGGTCTTCACATCTCCTGTACTCCCATCCTGTCTCTCAGGCCTTAGTCCTGTGCTGTATTTGTGCTCCAGTGGCCAAGGCAGATGCCTTCTTCCTGAGGCCTATGAATCCTGCCTCTTGGGTGAGATATCTTCCTTATACCTATATTTTTCCCAAATGCAGACATTATAGTAAAGTGTTTAAAGAATGTAGACTGGGGAATCAAGTGATTCTTGCCTGTCTCAATACTTAACAACTGCTTACATTAGCAGCAACTCTATCTCTGGGGCTTTTTCACCTGCTTGCTGAAAATGAAGAGGATTTAAAACATTTACTGATGAAGATCAAAGATCATAGCCTTCAATATGGGTTACGACTAAACATCAACAAAACAAAAATCCTTACCACTGGGTCAGCACGCAACTTCACATTAAATGGAGAAAAGATTGAGGTTGTCCAAGATTTTACTTTGCTTGGCTCTATAATCAACACCCGTG
>VMDO01029588.1:0-22459 GCA_007922755.1 Pedetes capensis | reverse complement strand
TACACACACACACACACACACACACACACACACACACACACACACATAATTAAACTCCATCTTTCTTCAGAAACTGAGAAAAATAAGGCCATTAGTCAAATAGCAGCTGATTTCTAGGTCTGTTGCCCTCTCCTTGGTAGTAATAATCAGTTCTCCTCATCTAAACAATTACAGTGCCTTTAGAACCTTATTGAAGGAATTTGAAGAAAATAACTTGCAGAGAGAATTTTATGTTCTTTGATCTCATTTACATATTATAGCCTCCTTTAATCTTCAACACATTTTTCTCCAATTGCATATCATTTTGAGTAAGTAAAATAATCCATTAAGTATTGAAAAATGCAGAAATAACTACCTATGGGCCCATTCGTATACTGGTAGGAGAGGAAGGGGATAGATGCCCCTGGAGGGCGAGAGAACACAGACTTTGAAATCTCATAGAGATCAAGGATAAACTATTCCAAATACTAAAGTGAAGTCATGAGAAAAACAAACTCAGGCCAAGGCCATTTCTCAAAGTTATGGTGGCCATTCCTACAAAGGATCAGAATTTATCTGACTTTGTGGTTACCACCATTGTTTTCTCTTAGAGTTTTGTTGGCCAAACGTTGCCCCTTGTCTAAGAAACCCCCTGAAAAACTGTGAAAAAGTACTTTTTTTCTGGTTAGGAATGTATCGTGATTTGTCTTCTGTCTTACACCTTGCTAGGAAATCGGCTAGGCAATGAGTGAAGACTATAAACTATTCACCACAATAGCAAGTGTTTACAGGTTTCTAGTGACTGTAGTCACTTCCACATAAATAGGGAATAACATTTGTCTACAATGCTTTGCTCAACTATTTTAATTAACTGGCTTTTGGATGGCATATTTTTGTCATAAAGGATTTTCACTCTTCTTTACTCACTTGTTTGGGATTGAGTTAGGATGACTTTATAATATTTTCACATCCAACCAAGCTCTTGAGTTGGGATGGTGAAAAGAGTGGAGGGGAGGCCTACAGAAGAAAATGTGGCCCTGAGAAGTGTACACCATCCTTTTGTGGGAATTATGAGTGTGAAAGTGTTGTCATATGAAGAAATAAAGCCATACATACTCATTTTGACATGTTTTATCTCTGTAGTTACTGAGAATGATGGGAAAATACTGCATACACAACCAGTTCACTGAACAATTTCAACTTGTAATGATTTTTTTTTTCTTTAACTCCCGGGTCACTTGTAAGTATAACAATTGAATCTAGAAGGAAGATTCAATTACATGTCCAGTTTATTGCTCATCTCCTTCCTCCTGCTGCAAAGCTTGGAACAGAGACATTTGCATCTGACTTTCTGCTTCTTCTCCCATTTTTCTAGAGGGGTTTCCATCCTTTCATTCTTTTGCTGGAGTGAGGACTCTAAAGTAGTCAAGAGAAAAAGCGTCTAGATGCTGCACTTGTTCTTTAATTGTCATTGCTTCTCTGATCAAGAATTATAACCCAGTGCTCTCTACCCACTGTAACCTAATGTAGAGCCTTGCGCAGGTTCATATGTTAGTCTCTGGGAGAGGGTTTCATGTTCACTTGGCATATATGCCATTGAAGAACAACTACCATATCTTAATTTTCCTAATGTCTTTCAGATCTTGCTCTTGGTGGAATAGACATTGTCTTTCAGAATTATCTTGTGTGGTTGCTAGTTTTCTTAGGTGAAATATCAGCAAGATCTGTCAAGCTGAGCTAATTCCCCTGGAAGTCACTCAAATCTCTATAAACTCAGTTATTCTTTTAGACATTTCTCTGTACCATGTCATCTCCTGAAATTATGTTCTCTCTTCTTGTTTCTCTGGCTCAGATAAGAACTGTAGGCATGAGGCAAGTTTACTGTGTAAGCAGATGCTCAAAGTGTTACTATGGTGTCCTCTAGTATCTACAAATAAATCACTTAGAATTCCACTTTTTGCTTTATGGGAGGAAAGTTTTTCATGGTAACATTAGGAAAAAGACACAATACTCATTCTTAAACCTACATGTCCTAACTTGAGTCTTTTTTTAATTGTCTTAATTCCATACTGTCATCTTCTTATACAAACTGTGATATTAACAAATTGAAGAAAGCATTGTTTTGTTGTTTATGGACATAGGTATATGTGTTCATGGATGTATGTGTGTTTACAAAACAATAAAATCCTGAGATGCCTAGACTCATTTTTTTTTCGTGCCTTCTTTAAGACAGGCTACATCTCCCTGAGATTCTATCAAAGTGGCCAGTTGAGGGCAAAAGGGAAAGGCTCATTTAATATCCTGTGGCAACAATGAGTTGTAGGCGATTCTTTCAGTTACCTAGGAGAAATTTTCTCCAGATAACTACTCATTTAGTTATCATTTAGAAGAAAAATGAGTAGCAAATACTGGCTACAGTAATCCAAGGTAGAGAGGAACAACAAACCAATGAGAAAGCAGGATGTGGTGAATATTCCAACACTGGAACTACTAATGAAGATACCTCTAGATTATTGTTCATCTTTTATATTTTTATGTATTAATATAAGTCACTTTCACCTCTGTACCTTGTCTTCTCCTGAAATTGTATTCTGTCTTCTTGCTTCTTTTGCTCAGAAATGTGGCTATCAAAACTCTACATTTACACAGTAAACTTGCCTTTATGCCTACAGTTCTTATCTGATGCAGAGAAACAAGAAGAAAGAACATAATTTCAGGAGATGACATGGTACAGAGAAATGTGAAAAAGGATCACTGAGTTTATAGAGATTTGAGTGACTTCCAGGGGGAATTAGCTCAGCTTGACAGATCTTGCTGATATTTCACCTAAGAAAACCAGTAACAATACAAGATAACTCTGAGAGACAATGTCTCCTCCCCCAAGCACATATTCACAAATTTTACAAGAATCTTATTTTAAACCAGTCAATTATGGAGAGTAAGTTAGAATCACGTAAAAATACAGACATTATCACAATGGAGATATATATATATATATATATATATATATATATATATATATATATACACATATGTATGTATATGTATATGTATATGTAACCATAGCCCTGTGGCATTTGGTCCCGTCAGATCTGGGAAGCGAAGCAAGGTCAGGCCTGGTTAGTACCTGGATAGGAGACCACCTGGGAACACCAGAAGCTGTAGGCTTGGGAGGAGGACCTGGCAACCCCCTCCCAAAAAATCAATCTGCCATTGAAAACCCTATGCACAGCAGAGAAGCACTGACAATAGTGTTTCCCCTGTTGTACAGAGGGTTGCTATGAGTTGGTTGCCGACTCAATGGCACCTAACAACAACAACAACAACTATATATATATATATATATATATATATATATATATATATGCTCAAATATCTATAAACTGATGGATTAGGACAATGTTATGCATGCATACAATGAAATGTTATTTGGTTATAAAAAAGAAATACTGAGGCATGGTACCATAAGGGTGAAACTTTAAAACACTATTCTAATTGAAACAAGTCTGAAAAGCTACACATATTATACAATTTAACTAATATAAAATGTCCACAATAGATAAAACCATAAAGACAGAAATGTAATGGTTACCTGGGACTTTTGGGAGAGAATAAAAAGTTCTAAAGTTAGATAATGGTGATGATTACACAGTCCTGTGAATTTACTAAGAAATGTTGGCTTCACCTGAAATAGATATATTGTATGGTATGTGAGTTATAGGTCAATTAATCTTTTTAAAAAAATATACATTTGGAATTTCCAGAAGAGGGTGTAGTTATATAATACAGCCCCCATCTTTACCACTACACTATATTTGTTTTCTTGGATATATCTCAAACAACATGAACTTATTTGTTTGAATGAAAGGAATTGAACTTCCTTCATGAACATCAATGTATAGGCACCTATACTGAGTTTTTCTTCTCAAAAGTCACTGTATTAGAAATTTGCACTAAAATTAGATGTGTGTCTAATGTGTAGCTCCTTAGGATAGTGGGTTATGTGCATCTGGAGGATGATCAGAGGACACATTTGCTTGTAGTATTATACTGTTTTAGAGTATTTGGTGCTTTTACCAGAGCCATAGGCCAGATGACCATTGGTCCATATATAATATGAGTTATACAAAGAGAAAGTAGAACCTTCTATAATTTGGAGAGTTTCACAGGTGCACTCATAACTGTTCATTTACTTTTAGTATTTTATGACATTTTTCACTTTGTGTTTGCCTAGAGGATTATACTGTGGGTTATAGGACTATGCTATGGACATTTTAGAGTGTTTTTTTCTACTTTAATATTTTCAAAACAAAGAAATGTCTTATTCTTTCATTGAAAAGAAGTCACAGAAACTAGAAATACATGGATATGTAAACAGCAATATAACTGCAGTTGTTGGGTCTCCTGCTCCCAATACATGCTCTTTGTCAATCAGATGTTGAAGTAAAATTGTTACAATTCAGAGAGATATGGCAAGAATTTGACCAAAATTATTAAACTGTTGAAAAGTGACTTGAAATTTGGATTTACTTTCACTAATATTGATGGTAAACTTCTTAAATGTGTATTATGTTTCAGAGATTGCTAGTGATAATATGAATGAGTTAAAATTTGTTTTTTAGAAACAAGTATCCAACATAAAAAAAAAATAGTTTTTTTTAAAGTCAGATAAGGGTTCCATTGAGTGCTTAACATAACTTCACTAAATTTAATAATAATGTTTACAGATTACTTATTTAATAATTAAAGACAAGAAGCACTAGGAGGAGGAGGAGGAGTAGAGGGTAGGAGGAAGAGGAGAAAAAGAAGGAGGAGGAATAGAAGCTCCCACCAAGTGAGTTTGAAAAAACAGAGACAACTTTTTTCTTCCTCTCTCAGTTCAAAATGGCTGGAGAATATAGTATGCAAATAAGACAAATCTCATTTCTTTTTTGAACAGATGCTTTTGGAAAAGAATGATAAAAAATAAACAGGATAAATATTTGAACAAATGGACATAAAGATAGATTATAAGTGAAAAGTTTACTGCCTAGTTCAAAGAACATATCAATATTCTTAGCATGATTCAACATGCGGTATTTGTTGTTGTTGTTGTTGTTAGGTGCAGTGGAGTTGGTATCTGACTCATAGTGACCCTCTGTACAACAGGGGAAACACTATTGTCAGTGCTTCTCTGCTGTTCGTAGGGTTTTCAATGGCAGATTGATTTTTGGGAGGGGGTTGCCAGGTCCTTCTCCCAAGCCTACAGCTTCTGGTGTTCCCAGGCGGTCTCCCATCCAGGTACTAACCAGGCCTGACCCTGCTTAGCTTCCGAGATCTGACGGGATCGGATGCCACAGGGGTACAACTGCTGGCTGGTATTTGTTAGAACGTAATAAACTAGTTTTTTGTTGCATGCTGCCTTGGTTTCAGTGTTGAAGGCTTAGGACAGGAGAAGATAAAGTATTTTAAAACTACTCCTTTAGTTAAAACAATATCTTTTTAGAAAATGTGTTAGTATGGAATAAAGTGACTGTTTTGACTTTTAAAAATTTTTGCATAAAGTCACAGAAATAGCACCACACATGAAATTTATGCACTACATCATTCACCAGCAAGCTATTTCAGCAGAGAAGTGGCAACCAGAAATGGTCAAAGTACTATGTGTGGTTAAATTTTATTAAAAAGGTCAAACAAGACACTTAAAATGGATCTTCTTTTCAACACTTTATAAATAAAACTGAAAAAAAAGAAAATCTTTTTCTTATATTCTTATGTTACACCACAGAAAAAATGTTTGGAAGCATTGTTATGTTAAAATATATTTCTTTTATTAAAAAGATAACTGTGTGTGTAATGACAAAGGATACTATCTAGAAGATAACACTCCATATCTCTCCTGCAAAAGAAACTAGAAGTGAGTAAATATATATATTATATGTAGTATGTACAAGCTGAACATTTAACATAAAATGGAAACTTTACTTTTGGAAGCAGAAAATATAAAGAAATACATTACAAACTAGGGAAGACACTTTAAAAATGGACTTTAAGACCTGCTACTATCACTTAAGTGATTTTGCTGTCCCTAAGAGATGATATAATAATGTGACCTACAAAAATTCTTCTATGTGTTTTTAAAATTCAAGACAGAATTTTGTGTTCTATTTTAAATGCTCAAATTAAAGAAATTAAAACTCTACTAAGAATTTGGATCCATTTGTTAGAAATATGGACATGCATTTACTTCCAATTAGTTTGCAAGGACAATCACATGCACATATTCCAACTATATTTCAAGATAAAAGACTGCTTGTAAAATAGGTCATTGGAGCTATCTATTGCCTAACTGAATTTAGCAGTGATATCCAGTAATGAACTTGCTTCATTTGGATCCTTATCCTAGCATGAAATCATTTTCTTCCCTATGATATCAAGTAAATCAAGCATTTAAACTGATGAACTTAGAAATATACCACCTTCAAGGGCTTGTAGCTCATTGATAGAGCACTTGCCTAGTATGCTTGAGGCCTTGGGTCTAATCCCAAGCACTGCAAAAATAAAATAAAATAAAATAATTAAAAGCTCAGTTATGCCACAAAATGTCAAACCAAACTTTAAAAATAATGAAGCATATTAAACCACCGTATACTCAATAAATATTATATTTTAGAGATAAGAAAAATGATTAACAATTTGTAAGTAAATGGAAGTAAAGTACTTTTTAAAACTCTTATTCGATTCAATTAACATTTTAGAAAAGATCCTTATTGTATATTGTATAATCCACATAGTTATAGCAGTTAGGATCCTATATCCTGCAAGATATAAACTTAACAATGGAGTAAGACACACATAAATTAATATTACAAGAAGTCAACAGATGGGTAGTATCAGAGTTGGTTCAGTAATTGCCTCCAGAATCTTCTGCCACTCCATCATTCTCACCACTATTATGAATACAATTGCTGTGAGCCTACAGTTCCCTTGGGTATGATTTCCATAAGCAATTGCATAAAAAGATAGAATGAACAGAGCCAGCACACAAAAAATGACTTTGTAACAAAATTTTTTTCAAAAGAAAATTCATTTCTGGAAATCCCTAGCAAATATTCACTTGTATTTGTTTGGTACCAACTGGTTTCCATGAAGTAGCTAAAACCACAGGCTATAGGAAAGAGAATTGCTCTTATCAGTGTAAACTAAGAATGATTAATTCTAAGAACTGGGAAAACTATTGCCCAATTAATAGTGGTGTTCTGTTAACAAGAAAAGAAGTATATCTTGGCCAGGTGCAGTGGCACATGCCTGTAATCTCAGTGACTGGGAGCCGAAGGCAGAAAGATTTCAAGTTCGAGGTCAGAGGCAACCTGTATAACTTAATATAACTTAGACCCTGTCTCAAGATAAAAAAAATAAGAAAATATGCAGGCCAGTGGTAAAGAACTTGCAAAGTATGTGTGAGACCCTGGGTTCAGCCGGCCCCCACCCAGTGCCACAGTACATCAAAAGAAAGAGGCATATTTATAGGCAAGTTAGACAAATAAGTTTCTGCACCAAAAATACATTGGTACAGTAGTTTATGTTTATGATCTATAAAGAAATAAATATGACTGTCTTAGCACTAATGTTCATTTTCATTTTTTCCTGGCAATTATTGTTGTCAAAAAAGTTTTAAAGTCATGAGAATATGAGTATATTCATGATATTTCTAGGAGAGTGCTTTAATTTTATTTTTTAATTATAATTTTGGAAAGTGAATAAAAATTATCAGTAATAAATATAAATTCTGTCCAAAGAGATTAAAAATGGTGGATAACTATAGTACTCATTCTTTGTTTTCCATCCCAATGTGCCATTTGTGTTTGTAGAGAAACCACTGAGAGTTTAAATAGCTCAGGCAAATGGTACCTAAAACTATCACGTATAGCTAGGAAAATGTCTATTGTAGCTGTTTTTAGATGACTAAATTGAGATGCCTTTATAGATTTGCTAATATCAGCTCATAGGCTTTAATGGCCCAGAAAATGTTGGTATTCTCTTTACCTCCTATTCTTCTATAACGTGTCTTTATAAAACAAAAAAGTGGATTCTTTGTTCATTACGTACTTAAAATTACATATTAGATTTAATAAATGTAAATATAATTCATGTGGACTTTGATCTTTGTAGTTAGTAAATAATCAACAATCACTTGCCAAAATTTACAAAAGTTGCCCATAACCCTTAAAAATACAAGCAGTCCAATGAATCAAAAAGGAGAAATACAAACAAAAGATTTAACCACAAATATATTATAGGAAAATACGCAGTGTAAATCTCAAATTATCAATCTACAAAGAACGATTCATGTTAAGTGCTTAAAGAAAAATGAAGAAAATAGAATAATTGCACATAAAGAAATAAAAGATTTTTAAATGATGTCAATATTTTATTCATTTATTGCACAGGGCCTAAGAAATAAAGTTGCCCTGGAACTTTCCCAATTTATCATGATTATCTTAGCATCTTGCTTTAGATTTGCCTTGGATTCCTCTTTTCTTTTTCTTTTCCTTTTTATCTTATTTTCCTCTTTCTTTCTTTCTTCATTTTTACAGAATATTGCAACCAAATGTTTCCCTCAAATGAGATGGTTTGCATGAACCATTACTGTTTATTTTCAATAATGAATAAGACACATGTACAGCAGACTATTTTTTTCATTTTAATATAAGTACATATATGAAGAACAACCAGCAATAAGCCGCTTATCTGTTTCCAGCTTTTCCTCGTATGTTTATTTTAAGACAACATGCAAGGTGCTTGCTGACAAACTAAGGCACTGAGACAAGGCGCTTAATCTGAATCCTGAGTACAAGAAGGTGTGGGACATTGCTATCCATTGTTCACTACGTGCCCTGTTATATACCACCCTAGGTGTATAACATGGTTTTGTTGTATTCAGTGCCTAAAAGATACATGAAGAGTGTTAGACCAGCAGTCTACATGGCCTGTGAGGGACATATGCAAATATAGATTAGATATGTTTGAGATGTGTCCAGAAAGTAGAAAGTATTGAGTCCATACAATGACCTAGAGTGTTTTTACCATTTAATATAAAACTCAGAGCTGGGCAGGGTTGTGCACACCTGTAATCCCAGCGACTCAGGAGGCAGAGGCAGGAGGATCACAAGTTCGAGACCAGAGGCAGTTTGTGTAATTTAGCAAGACCCTGTCTCAAAAAGTAAAACAAACAAACAAAAAAAAGGCTGGTGGTACAGCTCAGTGGTACAGTACCTGCAAAGCATGCAAGCATGAGGCTCTGGGTTAAACCCCAGTACCACAAAACAAACAAACAGAACACAAACAAACAATAAAACACCAATAAGTTATTTAATTTTTGATTAGTCATTTTTATTTTCCAATAAAATCAATTAGTAGTAATGAACTGGATGATATGTAATATGAAGTTTCCTTCACTTTTCTTAATTTCCTATAGTTTTTTTAATTTCTAAATTGGTACAATCTTTTTTCTACTTTTTTATTTTTCTTATGAATTTTTTTGTCATTTTGTTTTCCTTTGTTTTTTTGTTCATGTTGTCTATACTTTCATTCATCTTTCTCTCCACTTTTAAAATTAGTTCTGTCCAAGTAAGTTCTATAAATCCATTATTTTCAGAACTGAGTGGTTGATGGGAACATAGGTCCAGGCCTGGGCTAGCTCACCTTAGAACACATGTATCTGATCCCTGAAAAGATATCATCAATGTCTATAGATATTTTCTTCAGAATGAGAGAGTCCATATCTAAGGTTTCAAATATTTCCCTTTTCAAAGCTATTCAATATCAGTGGATGCCAGCACCACATCAAAATTGTATCCTGGCTTTCTGTATCTCAAGAAAGGAAGATAACTGTGTAATTTTCAAAAGCTGCTGTTGGGATTTATCATTCTCCTTTACGGTCATAATGCTATTATTGAACAGGTGAAAATCAAAAGGCTTAAATTGTGAAAAATAATAATACTAAACTTCAAACATGGATGGTTATTTTAAGAACATTCTGCATGAAAACAATTGACCAAAAAAGGTACAGAGATCTTACATATTTCTTTAAAAAGATGTAACTGTTTGAGAGTGAATAATTATTTTCAACATTGATTATTTTCATTTTTAAATCTAAGTTTTCTTTTTCACCTAAAAAGTTGGTCCTTTGCCAGAATTTTGTGTCACTTAAATGATGCAAGTCTGATAAAGTGTCTTCAGTTTCTTCAAATAGAAAGTCAGGTAAGCAGACGGATGGCTTCAGGTTTTAAAGACAGTTTATGAAATCAAAGTTTAGCTTTGAGAAAAAATTTTGAATACCTGATATTGTTATACCTATGTAAATCTAGATAAATGTTCAACATAAAGAATAAAATTATTTCTTGTGTGATGACCCTATAAAGTATAACTCTAAGAAAGCTATGAATTTTAAGTGACACACATAAACTTCACATGTGTGTTCAGGCAAGTTGCAGTATTCTAGCAACCTAAATAAGAGCTATAATCCACAAAAATTACTTGTATATATACTCAGAGAACTAACTACAACATTTTCCTGATAGCATTGATGTTACAGAAAAACACCTCATAATGGTAGTAAGGACTTCTTATGTTACTCAACATTAATGTGATTTAGATAATTGGAGTCTATAAGAATTACTCCACAAATTGAACCTTTTCCCGTATGTGTATTGACTTACTTTTTATAATATTTTCCTTCTATTTTCTTAAAAATCATCTGGACATCTTCAATCAAAGTACTCAATGAATGGAATGCCTCAAATCTTCAGCTTTTAAATCTTTTACTTATTAAGTTATTGAAAACAGCATGCAAACAGGAAGATGTTGGGTTTTATTAATATAAGATACAGGAGGACTGAAAAAACATTAAGAACTCAAAATTGAAAGTTTATTTTAGAATTTTATGCTTGTGGCTTGAAATATTTATATATGTGAAAAGAATATTTTCATACAGTTTCTGTTTACATTGAATGAATTTATATTCAATCCTTATACAGAATGAAATTGAAAAGTACTAAGCTTTGAAGCATTTAAATTTGGTAAAATACCCAAGAGAATCATAAATGCATAAAACTTTTTAACAAGTTTTATGTTATAAAAATAATCCCTAAACAAAAGGACGCTAGACAGCGTCAATCATAATAAAACTTTAAGATAATTGGACTGATATTTGTACACAAAATGTAGAATTAAAAATATCCTTCATGTAGAAGAATATTTTTTCTCACACAAGTCAATGTAAGGGATCAATAATTTCAAATGCAATATAGAGAGTGTTACTGTAAAATGATATCTAAAATTTTATCAAAAGAAAAAACACTAATGAAAATGATATTTTGTCAGAAAAATGCTAGTAGAAAAGTTACAGAAAATTTCTATTTAAAAAAGAAGTTATTCTCAGATGGATGAGGCCTTGGATTCAATCACCAGCACGGCAATAAATAAATAAATAAATAAATAAATAAATAAATAAATAAAATATTACTATGTATATGTATGCACTAAGAATACTATTTCAGCATTTCAGCTTATATTATTAGTAGTATTAAGCTAATATATATGTGTGTATATATATACTATATATATAATATATATATGTGTGTGTGTATATATATATATGTCACTATATATATATGTGTATATATATATATATATGTCACAATATATATATATTGTGAACCCATAGCGCCTGGCATCTGATCTCATCAGATTTCAGAAACTAAGTAGGGTTGGTCCTGGTTAGTACTGAGATGGGAGACCCCCCTGAGAACACCAGGTGCTGTAGGCTTGGGAGAAGGACCTGGCAGCCCAATCCCAAAACAAGAAGGCATCCAAAACTCTATGAATGGCAGATAAGCACTGACAATATTGTTGGGCATGACACAGTGTCACATAGTGTTTCCTCTGTTCTGCATATGGTTGCGATGACTGAGACCAAACTCAACAGCACCTAACAACAATCAATCAACACAAATAGCTTTGTATTTTATTTTACTTTATATTCCTGTATATTGTCTTAACTATTTTAGAAAATGTTTAAAAATAATTTAAACAGCTACTTCCTAATTTTTTGTTTGTTGCTTTTATATGCTGTCTTGATCAATAAATATTTAAGTTAACAAATAAACATTTAAAAATTGTGTATGTTTTCTTATTTTTTTTCCAATGCTGGGGGTCTGAACCCAAGTACTTCTTCATGCTAGACAAGCATTTCAATATTGAACTGCACCCTCCAGCTGTATTTTTACTTTTTATTTTGAGACAGGATGTTGCTACGTTGTGCAGGCTGCCTCTGACTTCAAATTTGCAATGTTTCTGCCTCAGGCTACCGGGATCACGGGTATGTGCCACTATATCTGGCTATTTCATTAATTTTCATATGATTTACCATCACTCAAGGGGTAGGATTTTGCTCAGTTAATAGAGTGTCACTCTGAACTGTCTTGAAGCCCTGGGTACCCTACCAATGCAAAAATGGGAGAAGGATGTGGCAGCTCACTCCAGAAGCAATCCCAAAACAATCAACCATTGAAAACTCTATGAATAAATATATACAGTCACAATGAGTCCACCTAACTCGGTAGCACCTAGCAAGAACAACATACCATCTCAAAATGATTGTAGATAATAATCATTGAATAACACATCACCCTAAAACTTAGTGGCTTATAGAAACTTATTATTTCTGATAATTATCTGTTTGATTGAGTTAGCTGGAGTTTTTCATGAAGTATCCTATAGAGTTGCAGTGATATTGTAGCTGAGGTTGGGGTCACATGAAAACCCAATCGAGATGGACACCCAAGATGTCTTATTCATATGGTTGATAGTTGATGCTGGTTATTGCCTGGGTTTTCAAATGAGGCTATTAACTGGAAGAACTATAACCTTCTTAGCCAAATGGTATATGTTTCTTAAACATAACAGATGGGTGTTGAAAGAGAAGATTTCAAATATGTTATGTGTATTTCAAGAGACCACACATTCCTTGTTAATCAAAATCAAATGAGAGGACTACTCCAGATTCAATGGGGAAAACACATAGGACTTTAAACCTGATTTTCATTAATGGATTAACTTTGGACATTGGTTATCACATAGTTTGGATAAATGTTACATCCTCCACTAGTTAGAAGGTCTAAACAATTTTTTAAATGGAAAAAAATAATACATAGAAGTATAGAATTAGGTTTCCTAGAAGATTTTCTTTGTTTGTTCTGTTTTGTTTATTTGGTGTTGATTTGGATGTTTTTTATGTGATATACTTTTCTTGGTTAGATTAAGAACTGAAGTGAGCTTCTTGAATTAATATAAAGGCCTAGATGATAGAGAACCCTGAGATATATAACTCAATACTTTAGGTATGTGAAAAGTGTCTGAGTTACTCTGCAAGTTTCTGAGATGAAAATTCTTTGTAATACTAAATAAAACAAATATGTTTTCCCTGTTACATACAATTGCTTAAAATTACAACCTGCTAATATTTTGTGTACCTAAGTTTATATAATGAACTAACTAGTTCCTGGTCTCCTTACATTAGACAAAAAGGATTTGTATATGTTCCAAATTTAATTGGTACATATATATTCTTATAGCAAAATATTGTGTTGTAGGTAAGATATTTTTAGTGTATTCATAGAACTTGACATAAGAAATGCAACATTCTAGTAGAAGATGTGTAGAGAACCGATACTAACTCTAATCATCCAAGCACTGCTGTTAAATGAGAAGCTGCAGGTAAAGATCAAGGACAAAGATATGAAGTTACATTATCAGCATAAATTAGAGTTCCATGCCAGAACTGGATAAGATAATCCATGAAGTGGGTATAGAAAGAGGAAGATTGAACTATTTTACAATATGTATCATTTCAGATATTGATAAGGAAAACTTAAAAAAGGAGTGGCAAGAACAGAAGATTTAGGAAACATTTCAAGAAAAGGGGATACATTAAATACTTCCAACCTTGCTGACATTTCATATTGTTGTTGTTAGGTGCTGTTGAGTTGGGTCCGACTCATAGTGACCTTATGTACAACAGACAAAACACTATCAGACACTGTGCCATGCCTGGCAGTAATGTCAGTGCTTCTCTGCTATTCCTAGGCTTTTCAACAAGGACTCAAAATGCATATTGGTTTTAGTATTATTAATTTCATTATTGACAATGATAATTGTTTTTTTATTTGTGTGGAGAGGTAAAAATTCTTTTTGTCATTAGATCAAGAAAGAATAAGAAGGGAGTACTTGGAAAGAGTCTATGATCATAACTCTTTAATTAGATTTTAAAGAATTGTGAGTTTTATTTTTATTTGAAGACAAATGTAGTATTACTGGATAAAAATGAAAATGCAGGACAGACATATTTTACTATCATGTTATAGTGTATTTGTGTGCTATTGGGAATGATTCAATGGACAGAAAATCATCTGATAATAGAGAAGAGGGAAAACATTCACTGGCATGTAACATATGGGTAGGTGAGGATGAGGAAGCAGCTTCACAGCCTCTCAGTCTTGTCAGTGAAATAGGGAGCCAGGTTATAAGGTCAGAGTTCAGATGTAGAAGAAGGATAGAGAGGTAAGATAATGGAAAAGCATGTGGTATACTCATTGCAAAAACTATCCAGGATAGTGGAAGAATAAATGGTTTAGAGAAATGCAGAATGACTGATTTGTCATGAATAGTAAAATGAGTACTTAGAAGACATATAACTTCAGTGAGCTATGATACAATGGAATAATGTGATACATTAATTATAAGATTTCCTAATGATACCTTTTTCTATGATACAATACAATATGCCAATCGTGGTGGTATATGCAGGTAATCAACAAGCTGCAGAGGCTGAAGCAGGAAGATCTCGAGTTCGAGGACAGCCTGGGCAAAACTTATGCGGCTGGGGTTGGTAGAGGGCTGCTGTGCAATCTCTGAGGTCCCAAGTTTGATTCACAGCACAGCAAATATGGGAGAAGGACAGGGCCATCTACTCCCATGGCAATCCCAAAACAGTCAGCCATTGAAAACCCTATAAGGGTGGCTATGAGTTAGACAGGACTCGATGGTACCTAACAACAACAACAACAACAACAACAGCAACAACAATACAATACAATAATAAAAATAGCAATGAGCAAAGTCTTAGTGCCAGATATATGTTAGGCCCTATTGTGAGTGTTCCATCTAATTCTCAAGAAAATTCTCTAAAGTAAATGCTGTTATCACCACTGTGTGACAGTTGAGGAAAATGAGGCTCCAGAAAGTTACATAACTTGAAAATTGAAAGTTGATGTAGAAACAATAGATTAAAAGCTTTTACTATTTTGTCCTATGCTGAGCTTGTATCTAATGGAATAAACGAACATACCTCTATTCCAACACATTTAAACATGATTTCTCACAGTTGTCTTCAGTTGGGATTCATTGAATACAAAGCACAACATTAAAAATTAAGAGTCTGTTTTTTGTATAAAATCAATCAAACTGAGAGATTGTCATCTCTCAACATAACCATTGAATATTTTCTGTTCTGTTATATTAATAATCATTTAGTTTAATCAAAGCTATTACAATTAGTTTTGCTCATATAAATTTCAACTATATTTCATTTGTAATAAAATACAAAGTAATAAAAGATTCAGTCTGATCTCGCAAGATATACAGAATATGGAAACAAAGGTCTAAATGAATATAGCAATGATCTGTTAAGTAATAAAAACATTATGAAAAAATTTTTTATATTTACTATTTTGCATGGGAGTCTAGTAAGCTATCTTCCTAAAACATATTTCAGTTCTACTTAGTAAGTTTTCCTCATATAAATCTCACTTCTAAGGTCTAATGGTCAATATGCACCTTAAATCATTTCATGGTTATAGTAACGTATCAACTTGAATTATTCTTCTCAGTCTGCAGCAACAGGAGTCATACAAACCTGAGAATTTGGTGGTTATCCCTTATCATATAACATAGTAATGTTTATATGTATAAAGAAAGTCTTTTTAAAAAGTATGTCTTGTCTTTGATTGTTGTTAATTTCTGATATAGATCAAGTAAATCTTGAAATATTTTTTAAATAGAAGGTATGTACTTTAGAAATTACAATAGGCATTTTAATCCATTTGTAGTGCTATGGCAAATAATTTGTGATACTTTAAAACCTATGACAGCCAAGAAATCCATTCTTAGAACAAACTGCTCTGAAGGAAATTCATCTGTTATATGCTAAAAATGGTGAGATTCTAATGAGAATGTATCTGCTGATCAACAACCTATTTCTACCATTATCCAAGCACCATCTGGCATAGCATTCACAATAATTTTAACTTTTGTATTATCATAGTGAGGCCAGCTTATATTTAATTCTCATTAAAGTAAAAAGAAAATTCCCAAATCTGCCCACAAAAGATAAATATTTAAATAAGAAATCTTTGCACCATTACCACTGTTCTGCTCCCCTACTAGTGTATGTTTTTCAAGCACAGCAGGTAAAGTAAGAATTAGGGCATCAAGCATCAGTGGCATGAATTTTTGTTTATCCTGGAGGAGCTAAGTAAAATAAAAAATATTGAAGCTAATTTTTGAGTAACATATTCAGAATTGTTCTCATCCCTGGACCATTGGTGTCTATAAAGGAAGTATAAGTGAATTTCATTATTTCACCCAGAAACTACACTATAGAAGCAGACTTTCATATTTAACACCTTTGGAAAATCAAGAAGCAAAAGAATTAAGTGTTTTTGACATCTGTTATTTAAAGTCTCTACCAAAGTGCAAAAGAGAAAACAAAAGATTATTTAAAAGCAGTAACTGAAATATACTGCATGGTTGAAACCACAATAGCTCTTGAATCTAGCCGCCCTTTGAAAGGCTGAGTTATATTGCAGATGGTTCCCATCCAGCAAGACTGTTCTGTTTATTGTGCTGCAGGTGGTAAGATAGGACACAGAAACAAGGGTAGAAAGGTTAGAGCTATATAATTCTCTCAACAGTAAGCTCAGTGAAATTAGATCAAGTTCCCAGCCTTCATTCCTTATCAGTAGTGCCATCTAGAGTGACATGGAAAATATGATTTTGATGAACATTAAACTTAGTGTATGATGTAATTTTTTCTTAATTTAGAATACTAGTACAAAGAAAATAGCTGTATTATTCACAGCTAAAATAGAAATACCACTTTGAATTGTGGATAAGACTGAAGTATGCAATTTAATGCACTTACACAAATTTTATGACAACCACCTCTAGACATTTATCTTAAAAGAAGAATAACTCATATAATTAGCTTGATGATTAAGAATAAATTAAAATTATTGAGTGGATCAGTCAAGCTATACCAGATAACAACCAACCTCAAATCTCAGTGGCTCACAACAATAAAACTTTATATCTTTACATGTTCATGAGAGACATACTTATCAGAGTCACACACAATCCAAGCAGATTGCTCACCATCTGAAAATGTTGCCCCTTAATATAAGCCTCTATGATTGCCAATTCAGGGGAAGAGAGAGTTTGAAAGCCTTGCAATAGGGAGAAAACTTCTTTGCCCAGAAGTAGCACTCTTTCAAAGAGCTGGGTAAGTACAATTTTTACAGGTTTCTGGAGGAAGAACAGAACCTGAAGTATAAGTGACAGTAACAATGATACACAGATGGAACTCAGCACAGAGTGATAAAGCAACATTGCCAAGCCCATAACATCATAACATACATGATTTTTCATCTTTTATGAAAAGTAAGAATGCCTTTCTAAAGTTATTACTATGCTAGGGGATACTATGGTAGGGAATACAGAACAAATCTGAGAAGACAATTAATGAGAGGAGGGAAAAATGCTATATTTCCAGAGACAATTTGTAACCATTGAGATAAGTTTTAGATACTAGTATATAACCAATTTCTAAAATAAAAGAAAAGATACAGACAATGCACCATCATAAATAGATATCATGACAAAATTATAGTATTTTAAATGAACTTTTCTAAATTTTATATAATAGATTCAAATTCTTCACACTTAAAACATTGCATTCTCTATTTTTTTCTTCTTTTACCTTAATGCAAAGATAGGATGCTAGAGTTATTAGGAGAGCTTCATATTTTCTTTGAGACTAAAAAATCTAAAAGGATCTATTATTAAAATCTTTGTTATAATCTGTAGACTTTATTTCCTTGCTCAATAATTTTAAAAATTGAAAATGTTCAAAATATATAGGTAAGCTTATAAGAACACATGCACACAACTGTCAAGGAAGCCATTAAACATACTGTCACTGACCTACCCTAGAAAAGTTGGCCTTATTAAATAGCATCTGTGCCTGATTAAAAAATTATGACTCTCCTCTGAAATCATAAGGGCCATTAAAAACCAAGACATAAAATCCTCTGCTCCCCAAAGGCACATTGTCAGAGAACACTTCTGATTTCCTTACTGTAATTTAATTTTAACTACCATAATACCAAATATGTACTTAAAAGATTTTTTTGAAATTATCATTTTATCCTTTACATACCTTCCTCAAATTGTTAAATAATTACATTAAATGAATATTTGAAAAATATAAATGATCTGAATTATAAATCTGGTCTGATATTTAGTCATCTTAAATAATCCTTTTCTCAGGTCCACTAATGAAGTTTGAACCAATGTATTTTAATTAGTATTTTCATATATCTTTAACATCAAAGTTTAAAAGAGATTTAATAAGAAAACCGAAGACTGAGGAAAATAATCTATGAAAGTTCACAGATATATTCACTGTTACATGTAGAAAAGTTTATATATAGGTCCCATATCCTAAATTTATGGGTAATTTTAGCCCATGTTATTGTGTGCCAGCATGTGTGTGTGTGTGTATGTGTCTGTGTGTCTGTGTGTGTATCTTTGGAAGGAGATCATTAACATTTTCTTACTATTTCAACACTTGTGTGTGGCTTCCCTGCCAAAGGTTGTTCTTTTCTAATTCTAGTCACTGTTGAGGCTGACAATTTGCTACAATTATCCAGATAATTTACAGAAAGCCAGCAACATAATTAGTGTAATGGGCCAGAAAGTCCCCCACAGCCATTCTTTCAATGTCAGTGAAGTTTCTTCATTATAGTCATCATTATTGTTAAAGTTCACATTAACAAGTTTTTGCTTCAATCTGTATTCCTGGAAACAACAGAAACATCAGAACTATCATGCTTCTGTGGCCCAACAATGTCTTCAGTTCAGCATTTTGCCTTTATTATGACAACTATCTTTTAATGAAAATTTATTTGTCCTCCAGACATCATCAGACATTTAGGAATTTTTCCTTTACATTTTTTATCTATGAAGGATCTATTACCCATTTGTGTATCTAATATTTCTTGAATTTTAAGTGTATAAAATATGTGTACATTTAACATAATTTTAAATATTATTCACATATAAATAAATCTAATTATACATGAAACAAAATTTACACCTATAAAATATAATCATATTTTAAAATATTTTCAGTCTAATCTTTGGATGTTGTAAATTTCATGAGCTAGTATTTTACATGTGACGTAGTATGCATTTGCATTTGTTCTATTGTTTAGTCTTATGGGAAGACTATTGTGCTTATTTTATCTTAATATTTGATAAGTGAGTATATTTTCTTTCTTTCTATCTATCTGTCATCTACCTATTTCCTATCTATAATCAGGAAGCACTGCTTATATTTCTCCTTACCTGCTCTTTAAGACTAGTGTTGTTATTATTTAAAATGTCAATGCAAAGCCTATCCTCTTGATTATACTAATATTTATTATTGGAACTGTTCTAGATTTTATTGATATGATTTTTATAAATTACAGACACTTGGCTTACAAAGAGCACTTCAGACACTGTGGAAATTTACTTGCTAAGCATATGCAAATGTTTGATGATTTGTTTCCCAATTGTATTTATGGTGGTTTGGTAGAAGGAGTGTCTTGGAAGTTTATAAAAGTTGCTCCTATCATCTTATTCTTGGCTAAGGTTTAGCTCAATTGGTAGAGTGCTTGCTCTGAGCTCTCTGAGGCCCTGGGTTCTACACGTAGCACCACAAAAATTGGAGAAGGACCTAGCAGCCTACTCCTGAAAATACTCCTGAAACAATCCACTATCAAAAACCCTATGGATTGCATAGAAGCACTGACAGAGTGCCAGGCAAGGCACACTTTGAAGAGTGTTTCCTTCTGTTTGACATAGTATCCCTATGAGTTGGACCTGACTCGATGGCACCTAATAACAACAGCAATCTTATTCTTACTTTAATCAACTGTTTATATAGGCAAGTCTCTTAAAGATTTTGACCTTCATCTCATTGGAAAAATAAACTAGTGAAAACAGTATGCCTTTTATTGCTAAGAATGTCCAATACCATTACTATGGTTTGTATAAAGTTGAAAGACAATTTTCTTTCAAATTGTCCACAATGAAAAAATTGTCATCATACATAGTTTGTGTGTACTGTGCACAAAAGACCTAAACAAATCTTAACAAAGAAAATATACATATTTCAACTAAGCATATGAAAATATGTTAAATATCATATGTCATTGTGTTGTTCTTAGGTACCATCGAGTCATGTCCAACTCATAGCAAACTTCATAGGGTTTCCAATGGCTGATTGTTTCAAGACTGCCTCAGGAGTGGATAGCCACGTCTTTCTCCCAATCATATATCATTAGAAACTACAAATTAAAATAACAATCAGATATCAGTACACATCTACTATATTGGTCAAAATTGAAAACACTGAGGATATCAAGTGATGGCCAAGATTGGGAGCAACAAGAACTATCTCATTCATTGTTACTTGGAATGAAAATGGTATAGACACTTTGGAAGATAATTTTCACTTTTTTACGAAGAAACTGAACATAACCTTACCTTACAATCCAGCTATCATACACCTTCATATTTATCCAAATCAGTTGATAATTTCTGTCTTCACAAAAAACAGGGTAAAAATATTTACTGCTCATTTATCATACATTCCAAGACTTGGAAGCATCTGAAATACCTTTAGTAGGTGAATAGATTTATAAACCACTGTGTAGCTGGACAATAGAATATTATTCAATAATAAAATAAATAAGCTTATCAAGTTATAAAAATACACAGAGGAAACTTCAATGTGTTTTACGACGAGAAAGAATCAAACCTGAAAAGTCTACATATTTTTCAATACCAACTCTACTGTAATCGGAAATAGGCAAAAGTATGGGGAAAGTGAAAAGATGGATGATTAACAGGCATTAGTGGTAGGAAGAGTTGAATAGGGAGAGCATAGAGGATTTTAAGGCAGTGAAACTATTCTATGTGATACAAGAAAGGTGGACTCCATGTTATGTTGTTGTTGTTGTTGTTAGGTGCCTTCGTATCTAACTCATAGTGACCCTACATACAACAGGGGAAACATTATTGTTAGTGCTTCTCTGTTGTTCATAGGGTTTTCAAGGGCAGATTGACTTTTGCAAGTGGGTTGCCAGGTCCGTCTCCCAAGCCTGCAGCACCTGGTGTTCCCAGGTGGTCTCACATCCAAGTACTAACCAGGCCCAACCCTGCTTAGCTTCTGAGATCTGACAGGATCAGATGCTACAGGGCTACAGCAGCAGGTCCATGTTATTATAAATATGTCTTAATCTATAAATTATACAACACCAACAATGAAGTGTCATGCAAACTATGGACTTTATGTGATCATGATCACTTAGGATATGCTCAATAATTACAATAATTGTACCACTGAGGTGTAGGATGTCCGTAATTAGAGAGGTTGTGTATTGGAGGAGATGATAAGAATGCTCTATAGTTGCTGCTCAAAAATAACATTTATTAGAAAATAAGTGTTATTAGAAAATAATGTTTATTAGGAAAAGTCAATAATATTAACTATTAAATCTAAAATATAAAATAATTATATCTAGTGCTAATTACAATCACGCAGAATATATGTACTCTGTATTTGGAGTACAAATTCATGCATTATTTCTAGCAATCCATTTGGCAAATAAAAGGCATTTCACTGTTTAATCCTTTTCACTCATTCATACAGCTTCTCAACATGCATTAACTTATTTACTTGTTTAAAAACTATTCTGAGGGCTGAGATGCAGCACAGTTGTAGAGCACTTGTCTACCATATCCAACGCTTAAAGTTCAACCCCAATACTGCAAAAAATATTCAGAGATAAGTTATATAATTGTTTCTATCTTGCAGGTGGCAAAAGGCAAGCATAAGGTGGTTAAGTAACTTATGTTAAGTGATAAGCGTTAAGCCAAGTCTCATTTCAGTCCAAGAGATCTGACTCTAAAGCCTATACTTTTTAACATTTCATCATATATTGCTTTAAACATAAATAATAAAAGTGTAAAATATGTTTGCTAGTTGAACTAGAAATCCTTTGAGTAGATAAGGAATTAGATGAATGCAAATATGATCAGGGGTATAGTTTAA
>VMDO01029587.1:0-22463 GCA_007922755.1 Pedetes capensis | reverse complement strand
CTAAGAGAGCTAGGGGCTGGGATTTAGCTCAGTTGGTAGAGTGCTGTGCTGCAGTCTCAGAGGTCCTGGGATCCATTCCCAGCACCGCAAAAACAGGAGAAGGACTTGGCAATCCACTCCCGAGGCAATCCTGAAACAATCAGGCATTGAAAACCCTATGAGGGTCGTTATGAGTTGGACACGACTCAACGGCACCTAACAACAACAACCAGAGAGCTAGAAACAGTTTCCATCTAAGACCCCGAGAGTCACTTCCGGTCCTCAGTCTTTAGTAAAAAGGGGCTAATCCCTGGAAGCTCTTGTGGGACCCGTGTCCACCATGAACCAAAGGGCCTTGTAAGATGCAGACTCAGTGACTGGGAAAGTGAGTTTTCCTTTTTTATTACCCGCCCCCCCCATCTCTGCTGTATTTCTTACTGTTTGCTTTCCCACCCTCCAGAACACAGTGAACAAATGCTCCTCCCCTTGCCCAGGCCCCCGGCTTCTAAGCACTCAGGTAATACATTTTTATTTCCTTTCAGGAACACGGCCTAAAAATAGATAAAGTGCATGACACAAACGATAACCATTCGATGTATTGACCCAGCCGCGAGTTTATCTTTGTGAAATTCCTATTCGCTCTTCATTCCCGAAAGCTGGAGCACCGTTGATGGGCAGTTACCGAGGCATTACCAGGGCCATTTGGCAATAAAATGTGACTGAGTTCATTATGGAGGATGGAGGCAAGAAAGAGCTGATCTTAAATCACCGGGCAGCTGACCAGGATGCATTTGGCACAGGAATATGCAAATAGATTCTGTGTGGTGGGAGACGTCATGGGGAAGGGAGTCTGGGAGTCAAATGCAGAATTATTTCAAGTCCTTTTGTTGAGCTCCGTGCTGGAAATTAACTTACATGTAATGTGTAGGAAGCCATATGGCTCTGTCTGGGGGGCCCTAGTGCCCTGGCTGCCACTGCTTAACTCTGGTGCTTTCCACCTCTGCAAGGGTATGTGGCGGAGCTCCTCGCTGCCACCCAAGGGCAGCGAACAATTCCACCAGCAGGGATGTGGGTCCCAAAGGCTCCATCTCCGTGCGGTGGAGGTTTTGGAGAGCAAAGGATTGCACCCTTGTATTGAAAGTTCCTCTTCACTCTCTTCCACTTTCTATTTGCTCTTCTGACAAGTTGCTTCAGATGAGCTCTGTGAAGTGGATTTCTACTTCTTAATTCTTTTCCAAGGTCCTAGTTGCGTCTTTTGGGCTGGGATTTAGCTCAGTTGGTAGAGCGCTGCTCTGCAGTCTCTGAGGTCCCGAGTTTGATTCCCAGCACTGCAAAAATGGGAGAAGGACCTGGCAATCCATTCCCAAGGCAATCCCGAAACAATCAGCCATTGAAAACCCTATGAGTGTGGCTATGAGTCGGACATGACTCGAAGGCACCTAACAACAACAACAAAAAGTTGCCTCTTTTAGCCTAGGGGACGGGTTGTAACTGCCATTTTTGGCGGCTCTTTCTTGCCAAGTATGGTTGAGTACTTCCTGCCTGAATCCCCTGGCAGCCTGGCAGGCAATAAGATCCCTTATGTGGGGTCTTATGGTCTCTGAGAGAGACGTCAGCTGTTGATCATACTTAGTACAGCAAGTGTTGGCTGGGAGGTAGACACTGAGTTTAGCATTTTTTTTTTTTTTTTTTTGGTACTTAGGAGTTGAACACCAGGGCCTCGCAAATCCTTTGCAAGTGCTCTATCCATGAGCTGCACCCCCCAGCCCATTTTTATTTTTTATCTTGAAACAGGGTGTCACTAAGTTATGCAGGCTGCCTCTGGCCTCAAACCTGCGATCCTCTGGCCTCTGCCTCCCAAGTCGCTAGGATTAGAAGCGTGAGCCACTGCGCCAGGCTCTGCTTAGTGCTTTAAATGCATGATGCCCTTGGGCTCCACAGGTGCTTGCCGTTAGGATCCCATGTAGCAGCAGAAGCCACTGAGGATCCAGAAGGTGAAGAGGCTCCTTTAAGGTGGAGTGCGTCCTCCGTGGCGGAGCTGACTTCTAAACTCAAATGGGTTCTAAACTCAGCTCAAACCCAGACTCGTCCCACCATACCAGAAAGGGGGGGGGTGAGAATTAGGAGGTTTCTTCCAAAAATGGGAAGAGGGACCAGATCTCAGACACCGTAAATCTTTCCCAATGTCTGCTCCCCTTGACTGTCAGTTTTAAATTCCATAGGAACACCAGGCACTGTAGGCTTGGGAGATGGACCTGGAAACCCACTCCCCAAAACAATCAACTACTGAAAACCCTATGAATAGCTGTAATCATCGCTGCCTTGTTGTGTTCTCCAGCCCCTGCTCTGGGGTTCCCTGTCACACATGTTGCCAGACAGACATGGGGTGACTCACATCCAGCAGCTCCAATTCGTCCTGCTTTGCTTTGGTATCCACTTCCTGTGGGAAAGCACTTCCGCCCGGTGCTGCTGCCCAGCCACTCTGCAGGCCGACCCCCAGCTCTTGCGCAATCTCATTAAACTGGCTTTCATTAACATGGGGAGGGCGAAGGAGAGACTTAATTCTGTGCCTCTTCACCACAGCCATTATTGATTGGCTGTCGAGAGCTTTCTGTTAGACAGTGGACAGGGAAACGCTAGTTTCCCCAGTTCTCCAGCACTCTTCCTGGTGGTAATTGGTTCCCAGATGAAAGATCGTCCTGAACAGGGGGATCCCGGTTGGCAGTCCACCTTCAGCCATGTTTGAAGTGAGGGCTAGCACAGTGGAAAAATCTGGATTTCTACTGTTTCTTGGAGCAGAACACAAAATTTAGACCAATAGTCAAGGTTGACCCCGCTTCATGAGCTCTCTGGCAGGTGTCACAAAGCTCTGTGCAAATTTGATCACCTCTGTCTTGGAGAGGCTCAGGTGATTCCAGGGGCTCCTTTTGATCTTTAGGTTCTTTGGTAATTCCTGGGAGAAGGTTCTTGCTTCTTAGGTAGACTTTTTTTTTTTTTTTTTTTTTTTTTTTTTTTTTTTTTTTTTTTTTTTTTTTTTTTTTTTTTTTTTTTTTTTTTTTTTTTTTTTTTTTTTTTTTTTTTTTTTTTTTTTTTTTTTTTTTTTTTTTTTTTTTTTAATTTCAGTACTAGGGGTTGAGCCCAGGACTTTGCATATGCTAGGCAGGTTCTGTACCACTGAGCTGCACCCTAACCCTTTTTTATTTTTAATTTTGAGACAGGGTCCTAGTAAGTTATGCAGGCTGCCTCTGGCCTCGAACTCATTTTCATCCTGTCTCCTCCTCCCCAATCACTGGGATCACGGGTGTGTGCCACCGCACGGGGCCATACATGCATGTCTGTCTTGGCTCTAGCTGGATGTTTCCCATTTGGCCCTTTAGCTCAGCTGCCTTCTGAACACTATCAAGTACTCCTGGGTTAAGATTAGGTGATCATGCTAGTGTGTCAGGTCTAGAAACCATGACTCAGTAGAAAAGGTTGACGGGTCGGAGGTTATTTTTTGGGGGAAGGAAAAGACTCTCCCCTGGGAGCAGAGGCTTCAAAATACAGATGGTCCAGCAAGAGTGAGAAGCAGTTATTACGGTCCAACGTGGTTCCAGGGGATGGAATTGGGTCCAGCGGACGAAGGAGGGAGCTTGACGGGGCCATCTTAACTTCCTGAGAGAGAACCTTAATGCCAGCTCTATGAACAAAGACATAGTCAGCTGGAGCATCTTGGGCTCCACGACACTGGGGGTGTCCAGAGGACGTTCAAGTTCCTCCAGCCTCCTGATGGAGATCGCCACAAGGGAGTATGGCCGTGGTGATCCCCCAAGCCCTTGATGGTGAAATTCAGGGCAGGCTTTGTGAATTCCAGTGCTCATGAGGGCCGGGAAACTAGAAGGATGGAGCCAGATGTGGAGTGGAGCAAACTGGAGGACACGCTCTCTCCTTATCAAGCCTCAGTTGGTTGCTTTAATTTGGAAACATGAGCCCTGTGTTGCCAGGCATTTGGGATTTCTTTTTCAGTATAAACTTTATCGAAATATCAGGTTCACAACAAAATGAAATGCAGGATACAGAGATTTACCATATACGCCCTGCCCTAATGCATGTGCCTGCAGCTGTAGCCCTGTGGGCATCTGATCCCATCAGATCTTGGAAGCTAAGCAGGGTCGGGCCTCGTTAGTACTTGGATGAGAGACCGCCTGGGAGCACCAGGCACTGTAGGCTTGGGAGATGGACCTGGAAACCCACTCCCAAAAAACAATCAGCTACTGAAAACCCTATGAATAGCAGAGAAGCACTGACAATAGTGTTTCGCCTGTTGTGCATAGGATTGCTATGATTTGGATACTGACTCAATGGCACCCAACAACAACAATAGCTACTAATGCACACATGACTTTCTCCATGCAGGAACCCCTGCCAGTGGTACCTTTATGACCAGGAATGAGCCTATAGGTGCATTGTTATTACCCAAGCTGCCTAGTGGATGTTAGGGTCTACTCCTGGTGTCATATACTTTGTAGGTTTGGACTATTATATAATAGGCTGTGTCCATCAGGCTGTCACACAGAAGAGTCCACAGCCCTAAAACTCATCTGCCTATTCAAACCTCCTTTCCCTCCCCTAACCCCCAGCCACCACTGACCTTTTTACTTTCTCCATAGAATCTTGCCTTTTCCACAATGTCACACAGTTGGAATCACATAGTATGTGGCTTCGTAGAGTGACTTCAGTCACTTCGCAAAATGCATTTAAGGTTTCTCTGTGTCTTTGCGTGGCTTGATAGTTTATTTCTTTTTAGCACTAACTAGCCCATTGTTTGGACATTACACAGTTTATACATTCACCTATAGGAGAGCAGCTTGTTTGCTTTTGAGTTTTGCCCATTGTGAATAACGCTCTTGTAATGTTTGTATGGGCTGTGATTTAGCTCAGTTGGTAGAGTGCTGCGCTACAGTCTCTGAGGTTCCGAGTTCAATGCCCAGCACCACAAAAATGGGAGAAGGACCTGGCAATCCACTCCCAAGGCAATCCCGAAACAGTCAGCCATTGAAAACCCTATGAGGGTCGCTATGAGTCAGATACCAACTCGACGGCACCTAACAACAACAACAACAACAACATTTGTATGTTTATGGACTATCTGAAATTGTTAAAAGCCAGCAATTGAGACTTGTATGTGAAACCTCCTATGCAAAAACATCCACTTATGTGTTAAAAACAAAAAACAAAAAACCCTCTGAGATCAATAGAGTATACTGGGATACTAGAATCTCTTAGTATCTGCTGAATAAATGATAGAAAATCTTCATGATAGACCTGTGGGTAAGACGGAGATGGATTTGGTTGGTGATAATAATAATATGTAGATTTCTAGCTGAGATGCATAGTTCTTTTTGCATCTGGAGAGGGACTTCCATTAATGATCTCTGGGACTTTGTGCTCAGTTCTGTCCTATTTTTTATTTTATTTTTTTCCTTTTTGATACGGGGTCTTGCCATGTAGCCTAGGCTAGCTTGGAAGTTGCTGTGTAGCCTGACTGGTCTCAAATTCCCATGTGCGAGTCCTGAGTGCTGGCACTATAGACAGGCGCCACTGTGCCCATCTCAAACACTTTCGTCAGTGATTTGCTGAAGACCTAGAAGGTGTGCTTATTTGGTATGCAGATAAGACTAGGCTGGTGTGGTAGGTAGTTACTAAGAAGCGTCATGAAATTAGGACTCAAAACTATCTGATCCGGTTGCAGAACTAGAGAGATACCAGTGAGGTGAAATTTAGTAGTAGCACAAAGTTTTGTGTTTAGGTCTAAAATATGAATTATATTTCACCAGCCTATAATGCATTTATGCAAAAGGAGGGAAAAGTAAGATCTCGAGAATTGGTTTGACTGTAAGATAAATACAGCCAGTAACTGAGAGAAATAATAAAAATACTGAGATTGAAATTATACAGATGTCATCTGCTCATCGGCACTTACATAGCATTTTCTCTGTGCCAGGAAACAGGCTCCAAGGAGGGAATCAAGAGAAAGATAAAGCTGGATCCTGACCTTGTGCAACCTGAGGAGCTCTGAGCAACAGCTTAGGATGCCTTAAAGTCTAATGAGATCAGTCCCACAGGAGGGGCTTCTGCAGAGAACTAGGGGATTCTGTATCATAGCTGCTCTGTTGTTGTTGTTGTTGTTAGGTGCTGTAGAGTCGGTATCTGACTTATAGCAACCCTCATAGGGTTTTCAATGGCTGTCTTGTTTTGGGATTGCCTTGGGAGTGGATTGCCAGGTCCTTCTCCCATTTTTGTGGTGCTGGGAATTGAACTCAGGACCTCAGCAGAGCAGTGCTCTACCAACTGACCTAAATTCCAGCCCTGTAGTCAACCATAGTCCAGAAATATTACATGGAAAATTCTATAAGCGGACAATTCATAAATTCTAAACAACTTCTGTTAGAGTTCACTGTTATAATCATTGTGCTATTAGACATTGTTAATTTCTTATTGTTGTTGCTGTTAGGTGCTGTGGAGTTGGGTTCAACTCATAGCGACCCCCATAGGGTTTTCATTGGCTGATTGTTTCAGGATTGCTCTGGGAGTGGGTTGTCACGTCTTTCTCCTGTTTTTGCGGTGGTGCTGGGGATCGAATCTGGCTCCTCAGAGAGTGCAGAATAGTACTCTACCCACTGAGCTAAAGCCCAGCCCTATTAATCTCTTACTGTGCCTAGTTTACAAATTATATTTTACCATAAGTATGAGTGTATAGGACAAAAATCAGAGTGTACGTGGTATAGGGTTTGGTGTCATCCATTGGTTCAGGTGTCCATGGAACCTCTTGGAATCTTATCCCCTGAAGATAAGGAGCATACATGGAACCCCCCCACCATGTCCGTCAGCTTGTGCTGTGGGGACTTGCATGTTGCTGTGATGCTGAAAGCTATGCCACCAGTATTTCAGACACTGACAGGGTTACCCATAATGGATAGGCTTCAGCTGAGTTCCAGATTAAGACAGATTAGGGAGAAGGACCCAGCAGCCCACTCCTGAAATAATTAGTCATTGATACCCCTGTGAATAGCAGAGATACACTGTCAAATGTAGTGCTGGAGGATGAGCCCCCTACCCCCAGGTTGGGAGGCATTCAAGAAACAACTGGTGAAGAATTATCTCCTCAAGATAGAGTCCATCTCAATGATGAGAATGGAGTAAAGCACCTGGAACCACCTTTTGCTGATATGGCACCACTCAAAATGAGAAGAAACATAGTGACTGCAACACTGGGCTCAAACATAAAAAGATCATGTGCGTGGCACAGTGCTGGATAGTGTTTCATCCTGTTGCACACAGGGTCCCTACAAGTCAGATTTGACTGGATGGCACCTAACATTTTTCTGGAACCAGGAATAGACAGATTTAACAATTCACTCAAGGTTACCTGATGGGAAGTCCCAGCCCTGAGGTTTAGGGAGGACCCTTGTGAGGTGTGAGGAGTGGGTATCCTGCTGGCCACAGTGAGGTGGCTGTGGAGATTTCAGGTCAGCTTTCTGAGTCTGCCAGCATTTGTTAGGAGCAATGCACTTTTCCAGCTCACGAGTGCCTCTAAATTCAGACTCTACTCCCCAGCACCAAAGCCCACCAGGACTGACCCAAACAGCAGTGTCTTCTCCACAAAGCCAAGGACAGCATTAGCGTCCATCACCAAAGAGCACAGCTGGGCCCAGCTGGATGGGAAGCTCAGCCAGAGCAAATCTGAATGAAGCGCAGAATCCTGGACACACAAGAGGCCGAGGGAAAGTGCTCAGGAACATCTGGGAGCCAGTTGGAGGGCCTCAGGCCGCAATAATTTGCGTGTGAAAGAAGAGTGTAATCTCATTTTGTAGTCAAAGGCTGATGAGGTTGGGGGTTTATGAGGTACATATATTTCATTGTCTTTTTAGGGGAAGTAAAAAAAGCACACAGCTCCTGCCAGGGATTCGTTCCTTTGTGTGTAAAAACACAGGCAGAAGCTCAAACACCTATCTCTGGCTCAACAATACTGAGCATATTGGAAAGATCGCGGCTGTGATAGGGAGCTGGTACGTGGTCCTAAGAAAGAAACAGTAATAAAATTCTCTCAAGGTGTTATCTACAGTATTTACACACACATGGGGGGGAGGGGGAGAGAGAGAGAGAGAGAGGGAGGGAGAGAGGGAGGGAGGGAGGGAGAGAGGGAGGGAGGCAGAGAAAAGAGAGAAGAAAGAAGAAAAAGGCCATCTTTCAATTCCCAAGATAGTTCCACCTTGTTCCTACCTCAAGGCCTGTGCACCTGCCCTTGGCTTGGCCTTGAACTCTCCTTCCTCCATGTTTGATGTGCCCTGTCCACCCTCCCTTGTCCTGCAGGCTCTGCTTACATGTCACAGTATCAGAGAAGGCGTCCCTGATCTCCTGGGCAAGGCAGGCTTTCCTGTTGTTTGTTTTCATGGTGCTATCTGGCTTCCCTTGGAGGCGCTTCTCGCCTTTGCAATTATTCAGCAAGGCAGGTAGCTATTTGCTTGTGCCCTGTCTCCCCTGCCGGTCCAGGTCTGCGAGGGCAGTTTGTGTGTCTTGCTCACGACCATACCCTCTGTGTCTGGGTTGATGTCTTGCACCCAGTGTGTGATCCACGGCGACTGGTGAGGGCTGAATGCACCGTCAGCCCTTCTGACTCCGAAATCAAAGTGTTTACTGCTGCTAATTGCTTGGCTTGGATGCCTGCGTGCAGAGATCAGAAACACATGGGGCCAGGCGGGGAGGAGGGCGAGCAGGAGCGCGTCTCCTTGCCCAGAGGAAACAGATGCCTACAAGGCTCTTTGCTGTCCTGGAAGCAAAATGGACCCAGTGTGGCCAGGTTTGACAATTTTGTCAAGAGAATTTTGAGCTCTTGGTTTGGTGGGTACTGTGTGCATTTTTGAGTCTAGGGAGTCACGTGGCGGGGCTGGATGTGACCTGGGCCCACCCGCTTGCCTTCGGTGGAGAGAAGCCAACCAGCCTTGCCACTGGGCGCTGCTCAGGCTGCAGTGCCAGGGGAGATTTCTGTCCCCAGTAACAGTGTTGTTGTTGTTAGGTGCCATCGAGTTGTGTCCAACTCATAGTGACCCTCACAGGGTTTTCAATGGATGATTGTTTCAGGATTGCCTTGGGAGTGGGTTGCCACGTCCTTCTCCCATTTTTGTGGTGCTGGGAATTGAACTGAGGACCTCAGAGACTACAGAGTGATGCTCTACCAACTGAGCAAAATCCCAGCCCCCAGTAACACTGTAGAAAGGGCTTATTGAAAAGCAGTGGTGACAGTAGGGCAGCTAGGTCGGTGAAGGGTCTAGAAATCAGGTCGTGACCAAAGTCCTTGCCCCAAATGCAAATAATCAAAGCAATTTCACTTTGATCCCCTGCTCTCCCCGGTTGGGTGCTAATCTACCAGATTAAGAATCCAGACCAATGTGCCTCTAGAGGTGTGACTTCAAACACATGGGGGTGGGTAGGCGATGAGGCCGATTCTTAACAACTATGTCCATTCTTAGGCCCTTGCACGCCTGTGGTCCTTCTTCCAACCGGACCCCCTGGGGAGCTCAGAGCTTCATTTGGGTTCCACAGCAGTCTCCCAGCTATTCTGGGAACTGCACTTTGGAAATTGCCACCAGGCCCTGAAACATGATTTTTAAATGCCCTCAATGGTGACAAATCTCCAGATTTGACTTTTTGGAGCTGCCAAGAGTTATTTGGAGCTAAGTCCAGTGGATTAGTCTCTTGGTTAAGGTTACCAGCGTTGTCTTGGGGGCCAATGTGCTGTCCGGTTGAGCCCTAATAACAGTATGATCAGGCCAAGGCATGGGGGGATTAGGTACAGGGCTGAAGGGGAGGAGGAAGAGACAGGGCCAAGTGAGTCCTGCTTAGTAGGGATAGGATGTGGGCTCAGGCTCTGCTCGCTTGGCTCCAGAGTTCCCAAGATGTTCAGTCTGAACAGCAAAACCCAAAATGGAACGAGGTTCAGCAGGCCCGTGTGAACAGGGATTTGCAGGATGAACCAGAATGTTGGAGGCCGCTTCAGCTGTGCTGTGGGTTCAAGAGCTCTTCTTTCTTGGCAAGCCCGCAAGCCTTGGCCGGGGAGATAGAGAGCAGAGTGAGGCTCCTGGAGAAGAATACTTGTAAGAGTGATGCACAGATCTCACGGTTAGCGGTTCATAAGGAAATGCTCGCCTGAAGTAGGTCGACCAGATGGCTGAAACTGGCATGGAGGCAGAAGGTTGGCCCTTGGGTTGCACATGAGCTCCCTACCAGGGCCTCCCCTGCCCAAAGGATGTGCCTTCGGGCCTTACCTCTGTCTTCATTTCCTAGCACTCTCCTCCTTTCTCTCTCAGCTTCAAGCAGAAAAGCCAACCAGTGGTGTTTTTGTTTGTCTTTATCTCTGCTGTGCAGCCTTGTGTACTGAAGTTCTTCTGTCTGGGACACTCTTAGCTTCCATTTTCACTTGTCGGGCTTGTTCTCATGGAAATCTCATCTCGGATGTGAACTTCTAGGAAAGGCTACCCCTTGTTGTTGATGTTAGGTGCTGTCGAGTAGGTGTCCAACTCACAGTGGCCCTGAGTACAACAGGTAAAACACTATTTCAGTGCTTCTCTGCTATTCATAGGGTTTTCAATGGCGGATTGATTTTTGGGAGTGGGCTGCTGGGTCCTTCTCCCAAGCCTACAGCACCTGGTGTTCCCTGGCAGTCTCCCATCCAAGTACTAACCAGGCCCGACCCTGCTTAGCTTCCGAGATCTGATGAGATGAGATGCCACGGGGTTACGGTTGCAGGCCTCCCCACACCATCCAGCCCAAATTACTTTCTCCCCAGTCACCCAAGAGTGCATTTTGTGTCCTTCATAGCAAACCCAAATTCGCATGGATTTGTTTGTTGGTTTATTATCCATCTCCCAGAAGTAGAATGGAATTCTGGGAAGGAAGGATCTTCACTTCATTCTTTTATCTTCAGAGTTGTAACTCTGTGACGTGAGATAAAGGCTCAATCACTATGCATTGAATCAGTCAACAAATAAATGACAACGTGGTCCATAGGTTGAAGTTCGCCCATTGAGTATAGGGCTTGAAAGAATTCAGACTGGGCGTGGCGGCTCAGCCTGTATCCAGCAACTTGGGAGGCAGAGGCAGGAGGATTGCTGGGGGGTACAGCTCAGTGGCAGGGCACTTGCAAAATATGCATGAGGCCCTGGGTTCAGTCCCCAGTATCACAGAAAAAAAAAAGCATTAAAAAAGGAATAATTCAGAAGATGAGTAAGATGGGTTGCTTAACTTATCTCCAGGATTGTTTGGGAGCAAGACATAGGCAGTATGGGCTGCCCCAATCAGTGGGGTCTGGAACTCTTGAGTATTGTAAGTCCTAAGCACCGTACTTGCAGACTAGGGGTGGAAAGCCAGATGATACCGTACCCATTGCATAATGAGCAAAAGGAGGAGTAGACCTTGAGTAATCTGCCCAACCGAGTTAGTGGGAGATGTGATTCACTAAACGAATGCACGAGTACTGAATGTTTGTCAGGCAATTAGTGTCACAGGGTTATAATCACACGGTTTATTAGATTTGTTGCCTCCTGACCAGGCTCAGAGAGAAGGGTCGCCTGCAAGTTTAGAGAGAGGAGCCCTCTGTCATTCCATATTGTTTCTGAAGGAACACTGAAAAGGTAGGCTTTTCCTCACCCCAGGCTGGCTGGCTTTATTCATTCATTCATTTATTCATTCATTCATTCATTATTTGGGGTGCTGGGAATGGAACCCAGGGCCTTCCTGCATGCTAGGCAAGTACTGTCCCAGTGAGCTGCCCGCACGCCCTAGCCCTGCCTGTCTTATTTCTTATAACAGGTTGTCTCTCCATAGAATTCTCTCTTCCAGACCTTTATGTTAACATTTATGGTAATGTGTGACCTTTGCCCTGCCTTATTTTGAAAATAAAGTCTGTAGTACCTAGACAACACTCCAGGTCCTTGTCTCACAAAATAAGTAAACAGTTCAGGAAACAATCTCCTCCATTAGAGCAAAATGGTAACCATAAACAATACAGCCTGTGACACGGAGCCCCTGCCCATCACCAGCCATCAACTATATTTTAAGCTCTGGGACCTCCTTAAATATCAAGGGCATGGAAATGTCCATAGGAAGAAACCCCGGGGGAAACCACGTAGAGAATATGAACTCCATTCCAGCGAGAAGGATGGATTAAATATAACACAGAGAATCCCGGAGTGCGTGCAGTTCTGAATTCTGTGACTTGACATGAGGGTGTTTGTGCTGTTATTGAAACCTTGCACCTTATAAAGGTGCGGAGCTCCGCTGTGCCCACATTGGCCTGTGCTAATGAGGCAGCGCAGTGATAGAAAGCGTTTCGTTCTTCGCTCATTCAGTCGTTCATATAGCAAATATCGTAGGACATGTGGTGGCTGTGGAAAATGTGGGTGCCTTCATTTCTCTTCTATTTCCCCAACTTTTAAGTTTGAATATAATACTTAAGAAAGCAAAACAATAAAAAACCTGGGGATGATTCCTTGTAAAAGCAAAATCCTTCTTGTAAAGTGCTCGCTGCCAGAGCAGGTGGCGGAGCACAGCCCCCAGCTCCCTGACGGGTCCATCTTTGGCTCTGTTATGAAATTCTGATGGAAACCCAACTACAACACCGTCATCGTCGTAAGCAACACTTGGGTACCGTTTTGCAATTTTCCAAGGGCATCCATGGGCAGTTTTATCTAGTTCTCGTCATAACTTGCTGGGAGTTAAGAATTGGTAGATGGGGTCGGACCGGTGGTCATTTCCGCTCAGCGCTTTGTTTTTATCCTCCTCCACGTGGGCTTTTCCTAGCGCTGAGCTTCAGTGCACTCTGTGCATTTGGGTATTTAAGTCCCTCTCAGATGATTTGCACACTTTTTAAATACGCCTCGTGTCAATGGTGAGTCCTGGGAAGCGTTTGTTAAAGAGATGTGGTGACTTTTCATCTTCCTCTATTCCTTATTTCCTGCCTTTCCACTCCCCATTTGCAGATACATAACACAACCATCTCCTTTTCCACATTTGTCCGAAGTTCTTTGATATATGGAGGTAGCAGAAAGCTGAGGATATCTACAGGGGGACCATTGACAAATGCCCTCAGAGCCACCTTAAGGCAAGAGAAGACCTTGGTCTCACTCCAACCCACTCTCTGGTTCTCAGTTTAAAGGGCAGTAATTTCAAATATAGACTCACTCAACTCAGTCCCTTCACTCCCTTTGTACTTAAACAACTTGAGGGTTTTTTTAAATTACTTTTGACTTCACAAGTATGACAAAATTCTTCCTTGTGGAAAAAAACAAAACTCAGAATATTGTAGGCCCTGCTAACATCCACCACTGACCTTCCACTGGATCCCTAAAGGTGACTACTGTTCACAATTGGGAGTGTAACATTGGCCATGTGTTACATGATGACATCCTAATATATGGCATCAGGAAATCACGATGCACAGCACATCACTTTGAGTGTATATTTAAGAAAATTAGAACATGAAGGTTACATCATCTGACAGCGTGCTCGTTTTCCCCTTCTTACCAATATATTTTTGAAATATTTGCCTGCTAATGCATTTTCCTTGCTGCATAGTATTCCAAAGATGACTCCATCAGAGTCTGTTTAATTAGTCCTCCAGTACTGGATTTAGTTCTCAGCTTTTTGCCATGATGCACATACTACAACAAACTTCTCATTGTGAGCCTTCTTTTGTAATTGAGTGGTTCCTTTTTTTGTTATATTCTGAGAAGAATAATTGATACCTCACAATATGTGTTTTAATTTTTCAAAGTTAATGCCAAAGCGCTTCCCCGAGCAAGTGAGCTAGTTTCTCCTCTTGCCATGCTCTCACCACCTCTTGATATCACTCACTTGATTTTTCTTCTTCCCAAAATTCATTTTCTCTTGAGAAATATTGCAGTTGATTTTGGGATGCTGCCCTCTAATCAGTTCCCAGCTTTGCCATTTTTCCCCATGCTGAATGACCCATCAGCTCGTCTCGATTCAGACACTAGCTTCTGTCTTCTGACCAACATGATCCTGGGGTATTGATTATTTATTGAATTCATTTATTCATTTCACAAATATCATGTGAATGGTGGACGCCCCTTTGCCTAGCACAAACTCATTCTGAATGAAGTCGTCATTCTGCCGTATCTAGTCTCTTTTATTGCCTGGTCCCAATTCCTAGTTACTCCCAAGGGAAAGCCACACCGCCTTTGCTCCATGCTATGAAAGGGATTAAACCTCATGCGCTGCCTCTAGCCACTGCTTCTGCTGTCTGAGAAACTCTCATTTCTTGTGCATCGATTTTTGAAGGGGATGGTATAGACAACCTGTCGGGTGGGCATGCGACATCCAGATGTTCCATCCTCTTCCAATTACAGGAGTCTTTGGGATGGTAAAATGGCAGTGTGGCTGTGGCCGGAGCTGTGAGGAACACCTGTCACTTAGATCGACCGTGTTGTTGAGGGTTAAGGACCTGTTTGGCAAGAACTGAGGGATAATGCGTTCCCACCACACCGCTGTTTCGGGAGAGATCCGTCTTGGCAAAATCTCAGGGAAATCAAGCCGGCGTTGAAAGGGCTGATGTAAGAAAGAAGGATTCGTTATGTTCTTGGCTGCTTTAGGCAACCAAACTAATCCATTGTCCTCAGTGCTGCCTGGGCCATCATCCGGCTGCATCCTTTTATTCAGCAGATTTTATTGGGCATCAGCAAAGCAGCAGGGATTGTGCGAATGCTGGGGATATAAGGATAAGGGGAGAAAGACCCTGAGCTAATCTCAGGAAGCAGATAATTTAGTGCACAAATATGAAATTGCAGCTGTAACAAGTAAAAAGAAAATAAAACACATGTAATAGGGGCAGTTGACTTTCCAAAGAAGTTAGGAAAGGGTTCTAGAAGGAAGTTACCATTGAGCTGAGAGATAAGTAGGCTCATTGTGGAAGAGCATTTCTATCAGCTGGAAAAGAATATGTAAAGGCCCTGTGGCATAAAGGAGTATGTTGTATATCTAGGGAACCGACAGAAGCCCAGCTTGGCTGAGGGCCAAGTGCAAAGGGAGACATGGTGTGTAATGTGGTTGGGTAGCTGAATAGGGAGGGTCCAGGCAGAAGGACCCTGGATAACATTAAACACATCAGAGGTTTTAGCCTAAGAACAAGGGGAAGCGTTTGCCAGGCATTAGGCAGGTGTGTGTGTGCTGGCAGGGGATGTAGATAGTGACTCAGTTTATCTTTTGGAAAGATAGCTCTGATTGCAGTGTGGCAAACAGAGGTCATATCCTTTCGTGGTTCTGTTTCAAGGCATTCAGAGCTCCCCCACTGCTATCAAGATGAGACACCTCCCAACCTGGTCAGTGTAGACTTCGCCTCCTTATCTCGGAAGCTGCTCAGTGTCCACATCTCGCTCAGCGTCTCACACGACTTGGCGTGGAGCCAGCTGGTGCTGTGAGAACCAAGTGATGGCCGGCAGCGTTTCTCTTTCCCTGTCTTGATTCCGTGAGCCGACTGAGGCAGTTCTTCTTCTGCCCAGTTAGGCTTCCAGTCTGGGCTCACATCTGGTTAGGGTTCAAGACCCTTTCTCACTCTGAGATCCATGCAGCTCCCTGGGCCACGCTTTTCCCACGAACGTCACAGACCTGGGCGTGAGCCGCCCAGGAGACGAAATCTCATAGAGCGTCTGCCCACGCCACCTCTGTTCCTGTTTCAGGAGCTAAACAAGTCCAGTGTCAGTGCCGTGGGACGTGTGGATCTTTGAGTGGGGGAGGGCGTGGAAAGATGGGGGAAAGGGCAGGAAATTGTGAGTAAACAGTACAGTCAACACTCTTGCTGTTACTGAAATTGTAGCCCATACAGGGGGGCAGGCGCCTTGTTCAATAGTGCGGGCTTGGAATCCTGACTCTGAAACTTCCTAGTTTCCTGAGTCCGAGCAAGTTACCAACCTCCTTGGGTAGCAGTTTCCTCGTCTGTGCCAAAAGGAAAATAACAGTGCCTACTTGACATGGGAGGATGAACTTCGTAAAGTGCTTGGGGAAGTATCTGGAACATAATAATTGCTCAGTAAATCTTAAGGATTATTAATGTAGCTTCACATCTCCTAATTCAAAGTCAGACATGTTTTGAAATTTGGAATTATTACTGTCTTACAAAGGGAGTATTGTGCACGCACCATATAATAGAAAACATCCCCACAGGTTCCGGGCCAATACCCCATAATCAAGCTCTTGTATATGCTGCCATGAAATATGATCACGGGTATAAAATGGGAAGGTGATATTTACGAACACATTGAAGTCAGACCAGCTCAGAGGTGGTCATAAAAATTAGTTATGCTGTACTTTTGGATTTCAGCACATTTTAGATGTTAGGGTTATGGATAAAGGGGGGTGGCCGGTGGTCACTTTGAGACATGGTCTGGCAGCAGCCCCTCCCTGTGTCCTGTACTTGCCTCCTGAGATGCCCTCCACACCGCTCCTTATAAACCCTCATCATGGCCTGATCCCCAACCTCCCCTCCTTCTCTGAGGGCCCGTGATCCCCCAAGCTGGAAATAATTTCTCCTGCTGATGCGTTCTCCCAGCATTGATCTGTCTGTATCTCCTTGCTCTAATTACTTGTATCGATTCTTGAGTTCGGGGATTGTGTAAAACTTCAGGCGCTCCATAAATGTTCTTTGACTTGGATGCTACGAGCCAGCGTGGCTTAGGCTCATCCCTCACGCCTGACACCGACGACTACTCGATGGTCACCATCGCTAGAAGCCCCGGAGCACTTACCCTCTGCTAGCCCACGTGGAGTACCGAGGCTCACTCCCTAAATCAGCCTTCACACCCCTCCACGGAGGTGCTCATCAGGCCTGTTTTATAAGTGAGAAGGTAGAAGCAGTGGAAGTCAGGACTCCTTGCTGGCTAAATGCTGCAGTCTGAGGACGTCAGCGCTGCTTTGACAATTGCTTCAAAGACAACAGGGTCCGGATGGTGGTCCATGACTCTCTCTGTCTTAGAGCTGTTGGGGCACATGGCTTTTCAGAATAGCTGTCATACATGGGTACTGCTTCTGAATGAACGAACGAATCCCTTCTGTGCATCCCCTCCATCTGCGGTGTGTGCGTGGTGAGAAGACCAGGGCTGGACAGGAAGTCAACCGCAGAAGGCAGATTTGATTGAGGACCTGTTACAGTAGGGGAAGAAGGAGACCTCAGGGGACAACTGGGCTCCGTTACAAATATTACAAGGACCAGCCAGGCACAGGGGTGCATGCCTGTAATCCCAGTGACTCGTGAGGCAGAGGCAGGAGGATTGCAAGTTTGAGGCTAGAGGCAGTCTGTTTAATTTACTGAGACCCTGCCTCAAAAAGTAAAAAAATGGGCTGGGAGTGCAGCTCAGTGGTCCAGTACTGCAATAAGTAAATAAATAAATACATGCATACATACATACATACATACATACATACTTACATACATACAACAAGGACAAGTGAGGATTGTGGCCAACAAGTAAAAGGAGGCATCAGAGGATGGGAATGGGAAATTGCCAGAAAGAAGCATCATAGTTAATGGGGGATTCTGCCTAAGCTGACCGAGCAGAATTTGTTGTTATTTGTTTCTTTCTTTTTTTGCAGTACTTGGAGGTTGAACCCAGGGGCTCAAACACACTTTGCAAGCACTCCGCCACTGAGCTTCACCCCCAGCCCATTTAAACATTTTTTAAAATCTTGAGACAGTCTCCCTAAGTTGCACAGGCTGCCTCTGGCCTTGAGCTTGGGATTCTCCTGCCTCTGCCTCTCAAGTCACTGGGATGACAGGTGTGCATTACCACACCTGGCCCAGAATTCTTAAGACAGGGCAGGGGGAGATGGATCGAGGATGGAGGTTAAGTACTCATCAGATATTGAGGCAGGAGGATTTTCACTAAGCTGCCCCAGCAGGACTCTTGGTAGAAGTGGACTGAGTGGCCAAGGACAGAGCCTAAGTTCAGGGCTGGCCACAAAGGAAGCTCACAGGAGCCTGGCTAAAGTTTGGTCAAGGACAGACTCTTGTCCTCAGAGTGCCCTTGAACGCTGTCAGTGAGCCCCACAGTGTAGGGAAAAATTGGGAGGAAATTGGCAAAAAACCCAAAACTGGGAAAAATGGCTTTTGAAGATCTGGTTTGTAAATTAGAAATGTCCAATTAGAAATTGGACATTTGTATAAAACCCTTCAAAAACCCCCAAACCTGATTGGACAATTGGACTTAAAGCTGATTGGCTCAGGCCATTCCATGGACGAGCTATATAAGGAGCTGCATTGTGGCAGCTCAATCCTTCCTTTTCTTGCCCAGACCATTGACAAGGAAACAACTTTCCCTTTTTCACCCGGACCTTCGACCACCAACAAGAAAAGACCCCTTTTTCACCTGGACCACTGATGAGGAAACAGCTTTCTCAGCTCTCTCACCCGGACCTTCGGTGAGGACAGAATGCTCTCCCGCCTTGACCATCAACAATGAAAGAACTTGCTCTCCGTCTGATCACTGAGGAAGCAAGAACTGTCTCCTCATGATCACTGAGACCACCAACACGGGTGTTTGCCCCTGGAAGGCAAAAGTGCCCAAGGCTTTTCCTTTCTCCAGTCTCCACTGGTGTCCCAAGGGTCGAAGGAGTCCGCGCCCCTCACCTGAGGGTCCCGAGTGAATTGTGTTTAGTGTCTGTGTGCGTGGTGGCGCCACCCATTGGAACATCTGGGCCAGACTGGGAGGCATGTGCCCCACACCACAGAAAGCGTGGCTCGCTCTGTGGACAGTTCAGGGCAGGAATGATGCCTCCCAGCCACACGAATTGCTTATGGTTTCCCAGCTTGTGACATCTACTTACTGGCCCGAATTCGTACCTTTCCTGAGTGATCACCGGCCTCCGTGAGGCTGTGGCTGGAGGGGAAAGAGATGGTGGTGATCGGGGGAAGCCAGCTACAGGACTCACCTGACCGCTGAGCCACTTCAAACATGTGGGTCAGTGGCTGCTGAGCTCCTGCAGGCTGGAGAGTAAAGATCGGCTTTAACCTGGGGGCTGCCTTCCTGGGGGCCTCCTCCGTTGAAGAGCATGGGCTCTGGAGCCCCACATTTCCTGCAGAATGGTGCATTGATTGGCTGGGCTTTGGCCGCTCCATCTGCAGAGCAAATGCAATAAGCTCATCCCGGGGTTGTCAAGAAGATGAAGATAGTACATGGAAGTCTCCTTGACTAGGGCCCAGCAGGGACTGGGCACTCCCCAGTCCCACCTTTGATCACCCTTCCCTCTAGTACGGAAAGCACAGCCTGCGGGTCAGTTCCTCTGCCCGCATCCCACTGGCTACTCCTTGTCCTGAGCAGCAGGCGGACTCCTGGCTGTTTTTGTAGGAAGCAGGGCTGATATCGGGGTCATCTCCCTGGGTCTCCTAATTAATCCCTCCTTCTGTAAACACTGACCACCACCTGCCGCTGGGGCAGTCACCTCACGGCGGCACTTGGTGCTGGTTGGCAGTGGACGCTGAGAGGAGATTTAGATCACAGGCTCCCGTCCACAGTGGGAGTTCCTAGATGGAGCAGGGAATGGTGAATACATAGCAAGGCAGCTGGGAGGTGCAGCCCGTTATTCCGGGAAGCTAGCAGCCTGTGGTGCCTCCTCATTCAATGCAGGAAACACAGAACTATGCACCAGGCATCCTTGGCTCTCAGTTCTGTGAAGCTGGGTGATACTTGGCAATCACTGAAGCTCTCTGAGCTTTGGCTTCCTTACCAAATAGAATCGTACGTTGCAGAAAAGGCAGTTCAATAAAACCTCTCGTACTGATTGCAGGAAATGCCACTGGGTACTAGGCACCCGGATGGCAATTTAAAGAAAGCTCAACTTCCATAGCAAAGCTTATCAAAGCTCTTAGCCATCCACCTCTGTTCCATTCTAGTGTTTTGGTTGCCAACAGCAGTACTTTAGCGCCAGAGGTTGGGGAGACCAGATCAAAATTATGCTCCTGTTCTCTCTCGTTTTGGTAGAGTGCTACTGTGCACTCTCTGAGGCCCTGGGTTCAATCCCCAGCACCACACAAAGATGAGAGAAGGATATGGCAACCCATGCCTGAAGCGATCAACCATCAAAAACTCAGTAAGGGTCACTGTGAGTCGGACCCAGCTCTAGAGCATCTGACAACAACAACAGCAACAATTTTAAAAAGAACAATGCATTGCCATTTCCTTTGGTGTTTTTGCCAGCAGTGAAGAAAGGCAGGGCTCAGAAGCATCATTTTGTTCCTATGCTTTTCTAGCTCCTAGACTAGGGGTTGGCAACCTGTGGTCCGTCAGCCAACATGGCCTTGTTACCTGATTTTTGCACCCTGCGAGCAAAGAATGCATCTCACATTTTAAAATGGTTAAAAAAAAGATCAAAACAGGCTAATAATTGAGGATGCATAAAAATCATCAAGTTGAGACTTCTTTGGTTGTAATGTGTTTTTCTTCTTCACGGCACTGAGACCAGCGCCTCGTGCTTGTTGAGCAAATGCTCCACCCCAGAGATGCACCCCTGACCCATTTTTAATTTTTTTTTAATTTTTTTAATTTTTTATTGTGAGACAGGGTCTCGCTAAGCTTTGCAGGCTGGCTCTGCCCTGAACTCGTGATCCTCCCGCTTCTGCCGCTAAGTCATTGGGATGATCAGTGTGTGTGGCGTGCCTGCCTGATCCATACAGTTCAGTTAGAACACACTCATGCCTGCCTGGTCTTGAGTTACCCGTGACTGCTTTTGAGCTACCATGAAAAGATGGGGATGGACACAGAGATGGTGTGGGGAACTGTGGAGATAATTCCCTATCTGATCTTCTACAGACAACGGCTTCTGAGTTCTGTCCCAGGGCAAACTTCTGTGTGGGCCTCTCAGCGTAGGAAATGCTCCTAATTACGGGGCCTCACGGTCCAGCGCCTCCAACACAGGGGCCGTGCAGGTGGCTTCCTACAGCAAAGGAGCACACGGACCCAAGAGGCTGTGTGTTCCATGACCTGGACAATTTTAGATGCTGCGCACGTGGCCGCAGACAGACAACTCGGTGAAGGGATTAACAGCTGGACACAGTGGCCTCCTAAGTCCTGGGGACTTTCCCCACGACCCTCCTCACCTTTCTAAACCTCAGTTTCTTCACTTGCACAATGAAAGTTATCACCGTACTTACTTACCTTAAGGCTATGGTGAGGTTTGTTTTTAAACTTTCATTAGCATATACTAATTGTACAAAATAATAGGCTTCAGTATGACATTGTCACTCAGGAACATAATGTATTTTGATCATATTCATGCCCTGTAACCTATCTTGTTGCCCCTTTCCCTTCCCGCTGGTCTCCTTTGTCTTCCCAAATAGTCTCCTTTCTACTTTCATGTTATGTTTATTTGTTTGGTTATTTATATCTAGGTTCTGTATGGCCTGCAGCTGTAGCCCTGTGGTATCCGATCCCATCAGATCTTAGAAGCTAAGCAGGGTCTGGCCTGGTTAGTACTTAGATGGGAGACTGCCTGGGAACACCAGGTGCTGTAGGCTTGGGAGACGGACTCGGCAACCTACTCCCAAAAAACAATCAGCCGTTGAAAACCCTGTGAACAGCAGAGAAGCACTGACAGTAGTGTTTTGCCTGTTGTACACAGGGTTGCTATGAGTCGGATACCGACTCGATGGCACCTAACAACAACAACAACAAGGTTCTGTATATGAGCAAAAAGAAATGTGATATTTGTCTTTCTGAGTCTGGCTTATTGACTTATCATGGCCATGATCTCCAGTTCTATCTATCTTCCTGAAAATTACAAGATTTTTTCTTCTTAATGGTTGAGTAGTGTTCCACACATATACACGACACACTACATTTTCTTTATCCATTCTTCTGTGGATGGGCACATAGGCTGATTCCATAACTGGGCTATTGTGAGGAGTGTCGTGATCAACATGGCTGTGTAGCTAGACTGAGTTGACATTGATTCCTTTGGAGACTTACCCAGGAGTGGTACAGCTGGATTATATTGTTGTTGTTGTTAGGTGCCGTCGATTTGAGTCCGACTCATAGCGACCCTATGTACAGCAGAAAGAAACACTTCCCGATTCTGTGCCTGGAAAATGATCTTATTTATGTTTAAGCCCACTGTTGCAGACACTGTGTCAGTCCATCTGGTGGAGGGTTTTCCTCTTTTGTGTTGACCTGCCACTCTCCCAAACATGATGTCCTTCTCCAGGGATTGACCTCTCCTGACTACATGTCCGAAATATGTAAGATGTAGTCTGGCCATTCTTGCTTCCAAGGAGCACTCTGGTTGCACTTCTTCTAGGACAGATTTGTTGGTTCTTTTGACAGTCCATGGTATATTCAATAGACGTCTCCAGCACCACAATTCAAAAGCATCAATTCTTTTTCTGTCTCTCTTGTTCAATGTCCAGCTTTCACAACCATATGATGCCACTGAAAATACCATGGCAT
>VMDO01029586.1:0-22457 GCA_007922755.1 Pedetes capensis | reverse complement strand
AAAAAAAAAGGCACCATGGTCTCACCTCCACAGCCTTGACTGTTCTTTCTCGCTTATCATGTAAAGTCAACAGAATACTAATTCATGGTGATTCTATTCTATAAAACGTGTATATATTCTTTACATTTAACATGTATAGATTTCTATGAGTTCCCTTTTCTCCTCCAGTCTGTCCATAAATTCTGTAGTTCAGTCTTTCACTTGTCTTGCTTGACTTGTCGAATACCCTTGAATAGTGCACCTCCCTCTTTCTAGTCTTGTGCTTTCCCTTTGGCTAGAAAAACCAGTGATGTATCTATTGGAATAATAGCTACATATGTCTATGTCTAGTCTTCCACTGAATTGAGAACTGCTTTACAACAGGGATCATATGTTATTGATCATTGTGTCTCCAATGTGATAGAGCTGGGCATATAGTAGGTATTTATTTACTTATTTATTTATTTTTTATTGGAAATTTTTAATGTATACCTTAATGTGATTCATTCTGACATGCTTTTCTTTTTGACATTTCCATATATGCATTTTGTTGTACATTATTCATATAGGTTTTCCCTTACCCTCTTGTGCGCCTCCCCCACCCCCTGCCCCGCCATCCAAGACTTCTCTTCCATTTACTTGTCATTTTATGGTGATATTTTTCTGCATGTCCTTGGGTTCCAGTTATGTTTAAGATAGAAACTTTTTTCTGTAGTGAACTTTCTTTTTACCTTGTCAGAACTATTACATGCATTTTCTAGACCATCTATAATAGTACCATTCTTAGCTTTTTTTCTTTTATTAAGATCTGACTTTTGTATAGGATTTTTTCTTTCTTGTAATTTTGATTCACCTCCCACAGATGAGTGAGAAAATGTGGTGTTTCTCTTTCTGAGCTTGTGTTCATTCACTTAAAATAATTTTCTCCAATTCCATCCATTTTGCTGCGAATGGCATTATTTCATTTTTTGGTTGCTGCGTACTATTCCATTGTGTATATGTACCATAGTTTTTTAAATCCATTCTTCAGTTGTTGGGCACATTGGTTGATTCCATATCCTTGCTATTGTGAAAAGTGCTGCATTGAACATGGAGATGCAGTTGTCTCTGTGGTATGATGATACACCTCCCTTTGGGTAAATTCCCAATATTGTCATATGGTAGATCAATTTTTAGTTTTTTAAGATAGCTACATATTGATTTCCATAGTGGTTGGATCAATTTATAGCTCCACCAGCAATGTAAGAGTGTTCCCTGTTCTCTGCAACCTCACCAGCATTTGTTATTATTTGTTTTATTGATCTTGGCTATTCTTACTGGTGTAAGGTGAAATCTCAGAGTTGTTTTAATTTGCATTTCCCTAATGGCTAGGGATATTGAGCATTTTTTCATGTGTTTCATGGCTTTACAGACCTCTTCATTTGAGAACTGTCTATTCAGTTCCTTTGCCCAATTGTGTATTGGGTTATTTGTTTTCTTGGAATTTTTTTCTTGAGTTCTTTATAAATTCTGGTAATTAGACCTTTGTCTGATATATAGGATGTGAAGATTTTTCTCCCCAGTAAGTGGGGGTTTCCTTGACTCTGTTCATTGTTTCTTTTGCTGTACAGAAGCTTTTTAATTTCATGTAATCCCATTTATCTATTCTTGTTGCAATTTCTTGAAGAATTAGAGTCCTATTAAGGAAATACTTTCCTATGCCTATATGATGGAGTGTATTGCCTATCTTATCTTCTATTAGTTTTAAAGTTTCTGGTTTTATATTGAGATCTTTTATCCATTTTGATTTAACTCTTATGCATATTGAGAGATGTGGGTGGGTTTTCACTTTTCTGCATGTGGATGACCATGTTTCCCAGAACCATTTATTGAAAAGGCTATCATTTTTCTAGTTTACTTGCTTTGCTACTTTGTCGAAAATAAGGTGGCTATAGGTACGTTGAGGTATTTCTGGGTCTTCCATTCTGTTCGAGATGTCTTCAGGCCTATTTTTGTGCCAGTACCAAGCTGTTTTTGCTACCACTGCCCTAAAGTATAGCTTGAAGTCAGGGATTGTGATTCCACCTGCATTAGTTTTATAGCTTGAGAGTGTTTTGGCTATGTGTGGTCTTTTGTGGTTCCATATGAATTTTACAGTAGGTATTTAACAAACACTTCCTTTGTGAATGATTCAAACTCTCCCCAGAATATCAGATTTAACACAGTTAATTGACCTTGGAAGCTTTGGGGGAGTCACTGCCCTACTTTAGTGACTTGGGTGCTCAACTAATTACTGATATGATAACACATTTGGATATAATATTGATTAATAGTGATGCTAGTTGATTTTGTCTTTTAAAATAATATGTACTTGAATAAAAGTTAGAAAATATGGACAAGCAAGAAGAGAAAAAGAAAATCATCTAAAATTCTATTACACCAATAGAATAATTACTGTTAAGATGTTTATATAGAGATTCTCAGTTTGTTTTCTAAACTTTTAATTTTAGTAAAGGAATAAGGTCAAGTCAGAGATAAACTCATGCTACTTCAGCCACTTGATCTTTGACAAAGGGGCTATGGATGCAAAATGGAGAAAAGATGCCCTCTTCAATAAAGGTGCTTGGAAAATTGGATATCCATCTACAGAAAAATGAAAATCGACCCATATCTCTCAATTTGCATAAAAGTCAACTTGAAATGAATAGAAGATCTCAACATAAAACCAGAAATCTTAAAAATACTGGAAGGAAATATAGGAAAAACTCTCTAAAATGTAGCCATAGGAAAGCATTTCTGTAAGAAGACTCCAATTGCTCAGGAAATTGCATCAAGGATTGACAAATGAGAATACATGAAATTAAAAAGCATCTGTACAGCAAAGGAAACAATGAACAGAGTTAAAGAAGAGCCTGCTGAATGGAAGAGAATCTTTGCATCCTATACATCTAATAGAGGACTAATTTCTAGAATTTACAAAGAACTCAACAAAGCAAATTCTAAGACAACAAATAACCCAATAAACAAGTGGGCAAAGGAAATGAACAGATAGTTCTCAAAAGAAGACATTCGTAAGGCCAAGCAGCATGTGAAAAAATGCTCAATATCTCTAGCCATTAGAGAAATGCAAGATTCCACCTAACTCCAGTAAGAATAGCCATGATCAATAAAATAAATAATAAAAAATGCTGGTGAGGATGTGGAGAAAAAGGAATCTTCTTACACTGTTGGTAGGACTGTAAATTGGTTCAACCACTTTGTAAATCAATGTAGATATACTTCAATATGAAGATACCTCAGAAAAGTAAAAATAGAACTGCCATATGACCCAGTTATACCACTCCTGGGAACATACCCAAAGGGAGACAAGTCATCATACCACAGAGACAATTGTATTTCTGTATTCAATGTAGCACTCTTCACAATAGCAAGGATATGGATATGGATATCCTTGCTATTCAGAATAGCAAGGATGTGGAACCAACCAAGATGCCCATCAATGGAAGAATGGATAAAAACTTATGGCACATATACACAATGGAATATTACTCAGCAATAAAAAAATGAAATAATGTCATTTGCAGCAAAATGGATGGAACTGGAGAACATTATCTTAAGAGAACGAACACAAGCTCAAAAAGAAAAATACCATATGTTCTCACTTATATGTGGGAGCTGAATTTTACTTAAAGGAAGAAAAACATCTTATACATAAGTTCATATATAAAAATGCACAGTTAAACTTAGCAAAGAAGGGATAATATAAAGAGTAGAGAGGAGGGAAGGAACTAGCAAAGAGAAGTGCAGATTGCAGAAGGTGGAATGGGGAGGAGAAACAATGTAGAGCAATAAAGAGAGAGGATAATCTCACTGTAATTGATGCAATTTCATGAGTACATGGGAAAAATAGGGGGACATAACCCAAGTATGCATACAAGTTTTGCTATATATTAGTCGAAAGTTTCCATAAACCTTGTAAGTTGATAGAAGTGTAACCAAAAATGATGTAATAGTTGCATAATGGAAAAAGCCAGGGCTGTATTACTCTGTGCCCCACCAACATTTACCAATAAGGGGGGGGAAAAAAAAAGGAATGAGAAAAAAAAGGAAAAAAAGCCTGGGAGAATGTCTGATCTTCTAAGCTGTCCTTTCCAAGAATAATGTTATTAAATCTCAGTGCTTCAGGATTCATGGAAAACCTACCTGGATCTACATGGATGCTCACATCCTTCAACTATAATCTCCTGGCTAGAGATTAGTAGACTCATTAGAGGTGATGATAACTTTTCTTAGACACATGCTAAACTAGAGTAGAGATTTAGTTCAGCCTGCTATGACAGAATTCCATAGACTTGGTGGCTTAAACAATAGAAGTTTACTTCTTACCATTCTGGAAGGTGGGAAATCCAAGATCAAGGTGCTGGCATATCTGGTGTCTGGTGAGGGCCTGATTCTTGGTTTGCAGATGGCTGGTTGTACCCTTACATGACAGAGAGCAGAAAGAGAGAAAGCAAGCTCTTTTGTGTCTCTACATAAGGGTACTAATCCCATCCACAAGGGCTCTACTCTCATAACTGATTATCTTAAAGGTCTTACTTCCTAATACCATTACACTAGCAGTTAAGATTTGAACTTATGAATTTTTAGGGAAACAATCTATAGCAGGTACTTACTACTGAAACAAGACTCTAGATCAGGCCTATCTAACCCATGGCCCATAGGCTGCATGCATCCCAGGATAGCTAGTAATGCAGCCCCACAAAATCTTTTATCATCATGTTTTTTCAGCGTTTATTGTCCTCATGACCTCCCTTATTGTGTATATGCACTAACTATGTTTTATCATTAATGTGTGGCCCAAGACAATTCTTTACTTGATGCACCCTACAGAAGCCAAAAGGTTGGAGAACCCTGCTCTAGATGGTGGTCTGGCATTTGGAAAGGAGGATAGGGACTAAAAATGGAAATTCACATAAATTGGCAAGCTTCCAGGGCTCTACTCTGGTAGATAGTTGAGATGCAAAGCAGGGGTCATGAGGACAGGACCCTGTGGGCAGAGTGTGAAGACTGTAGTTGTTTGGGCCTGAGGGAGCCTATGGGATCATTCAAGAGCCTTGCAACTAGAGCACAGAGTACAAAGGCTAATTCCAGCCCACCTCCGGTAGAGACCGAGGTCCTAATATATTGTTAAGCTGGGTGAATTCAGCTTAGGAGCCAGGAAGAACTGAGCCACTGGGTTGAAGGACTTAGCAACTGCAGGTATATGGGGCTGGGGGAGGCAGGGACTAATAAATCCCAAATGCTTTGGAGTGGAGAGATCCCACCACAATCTGTTTCATTCTGTGACCCATATAATTGTTGTATGCCATATGTCTATACAAAATAATTAAAGCTAATTAAAATTAATTTTGGCTGGTGAGTGTTTGAAGAGTTTTATAATAACTCTGGAGATAATTAGAGATGCTTTGGGCTGTCACAAAAGGAGCATTTGGAATAACTGGGGTAGATATTTAAACCAGAAATTCACAGTGAAGTCTAGAAACAGAATGACAATTATGTAGTTGAAGGAAAACTGAATTAGGAACTAAGAGTTCCGGCTGAACTCAGTATGCTGGTAAACCAATTCTCTGTAAAACAAACAAACAAACAAACAACCTTGCTTTGTAGCATTTGCCAACTTCTGCAGTATGAATTCTCCCACCATGGTGGATTTCAAGTTACCCATGGTTTAACAATGGGCTCACACAACTTCTGAAAATTTAATAATCAGCTCTTATAAGCCCTGTGTCAGGCAGCTACGACATACTAATGAAATATAATCCTCACTGGGCTTCTACTTAGCTTTGTGGTCTTGGATAAATCACTTCAATTCTGTGGATGGTAGTGTTATCCAAAGATGTCGACTTGCTAAAATAATCACTAAGATCCTTTTCAAAGTAGTTGTTGTTAGGTGCCGTCACATTGGTGTCCAACCCACAGCCACCCTACATATAACAGGCAAAACACTATTGTCAGTGCTTTTCTGCTATTCATAGGGTTTTCAATGGCTGATTGATTTTTGGGAGTGGATTGCCGGGTCCTTCTTTCAAGCCTACAGCACCTGGTGTTCTCAGGTGGTCTCTCACCCAAGTACTAACCAGGCTTGACTCTGCTTAGCTTCTGAGATCTGACAGGATCCCACCCAGAGTGGTACAGCTGCAGGCTTTCCAAAGTTACCATCCCAGTAATGCAGCTGGTGTTATAGGGCAAGTCTGATGCCATGTCATAAGCCAAAACAGTTACATCAGAATACTGTGACTGTGATTGTGATGTGTCAGAACACATAATTTGATAGTGGGTCTGCATCATAATCAACCAAGTTGTGGTTGCTGCTGTCCATGAGTGCCTTCTCTAGAACCTTTACTTGGAAGGAGTAAAACCAGCAGTGCAGCCACTGGTGAGCCAGGCTTCATGGCCCAGCAGTGAGGAAAGAAACCATTACCCATGGTCTGAGAATTCTAGAGTCCGTTGCTAGGGGATAGGAGACTGGTGAGGAGCTGAGAGAAAGTCTGAAGACTCAGACACATCACCCATCTGACCATGAGACCCAACAGCAGAGGTTTTCCCTGGACTAAGAGCTAATTGGCTCCAAGCTTTTTGAAGGCAAGGACTGTGCATTTCATGTTTATGCGTATCAAATCCTGGTACATAACAGGGACTCAGTTAAGCGTTGGTTGAAGGAAAGAATAAATCATTGGGTTTTTCTAGAGCAAATTATGAATTTTAAAATATGTATTCAAAAGGAGACATGAGCATTTTTGTTTACTTTAATCATGCTGAAGAAATGTATTTTTCAAATGTGAGAAACTACTTTCTTGTTGTAATAGAAAATCAGTGCCTTTAGTTCAATATTGGGCCTTTAAATCTACCTTCCAGCTGGATAACAGACTTGACCATATAACAAGAACCCAATGGAGAGAAGCATGAATAAGAAAAACTCAGACCAGGCAATTCAGGGATCTCCTCCCTGCTCGTGAGTAATCCTTGCTTCAACCAGAGCAAACAGCTCATCTCGTTTGAAATAAAAGGATCAGACTTGTTTTTAGGGGCTAGGATTTAGCTCAGTTGGTAGAGCACTGCACTGCAGTCTCTGAGGTCCCGAGTTCAATTCCCAGCACGACATAAATGGGAGAAGGACCTGGCAATCCACCCCCAAGGCACTCCCGAAACAGTCAGCCATTGAAAACCCTATGAGGGTCACTGTGAGTCAGATACCGACTCGACAGCACCTAACAACAACAACAACTTGTTTTTAGAGTATACATACTTGCATATCATGTGCTACTTCATTAACATTTAATCCTTGTGATGTACCTCATAAGCTAAGTATTGTTATTCTCATATTAAAGAAAAAGAAACAGAGACTCAGAGAGGTTGAGCAACAGCCAGCCAATGGCAGAGCCTTAAGTCCACACGCCAAAGGTGACAGTGTTCTCTGCAGACCGGGCTGCCCCAGGGCTTTCTGGGTTTCTTCCCCCTAATGTCCTCTTCCCTGTGTACTGTGGGTATTTGGATGCACTCTAGTGTGAGGGAAGCTGGCTCAGCCCACAATCAGGTAAACAGAAGCACCAGCCTCTGGCCGGGTTCTGAGCAAATACGCCAAGTCAATGCTGTCCCTCCCTGCGGTAGCTGCTCTGTACTTTGCCCTAATGAATCAGCTCCATGGAGGCTGGGCAGTTACAAAGGTAACTAACTGGCTGTTGATTTGGGGGCCAGACAAGTCTTGGTCCATGTGGCACAAGGACTTTGACAGTCCCCAAGGGGAGAGGAGTCACTCCTGGCAGGTCCTTGGAACAGCGTTAAAGGAAGGTGGGAAGCCAGCAGAGCAGGTGTGTGGGAACTAGTGCCTTTCTTTCCATTCTTTGAGCTGGGCTTGTGGGACTGTCAGATTAGGAAAGCAGTATTGTCCTGGCTGGGACCAGTGGTCATTTATGTGAATGTGAAAGTGTGATTGTCATCGTGGCTGGTGTTCCTTCTTTTGAGAATCTTGGGTGTTTTCAATTCAGTATCCTTCATTATAACCCGAGATCTAAGCTACTGGAGTTGGTGGCTCTTGGCAACAGAATGATGTGCTTTCAGTTGAAGAGATTAGTATTGCACTTTTGCGGTCGGGGACAGCCTGCCTAATAGAACTATCTGAGGACAAGGTGAAGTAGCTTTCTTCTCATTCTGCTTCCTCGTGTCCAAACCTTGTTTCATGGGCCTTTCAGAAAGGCCCATGGGCCCTTGCACTGTGTCTGGGGCATTGGAACCTGCCTGAGATTTGCTGGCAAGGGCCACCATTGCATCTGGCTTTTTCAAAGAAGCGAGCCTGCACATAGAGGAGGGCACACAGTCCCCTCAGTTGTAATGGACCTGGAGGTGGAAGGCACTTCTGTGCCCTGCTCCTCTATACATGGTGCTGTCTCACAGCTCTTGGCTCATAGCCCTGGCCCCTGGCTCCATGGTGTTTGAGCAGACCGGCATCTTGGTTTCAAAACACACCCTTTTGACCTTTTGTTCTGATATGAATTTTTAGATGAAGCCGGGAGCTTTAGGAGTGGGAGCAAGTTAACAGAGGTGATAAGAATTGTACTTCCTACAACAGTTCCCAAGGGAGCAGAAAGGCAGGGCCAGCTTGCCTGTGTGCTGGCGACTCAGGAGGCCCCTGACGGCAGTGAAGTCTGAGGTGGGCTTTCCCTCTGCACGTGCTCCTCTGTCATACTTGCAGAGGACCTGGGAAGGTAATCCATCCCTGGAGCTAGTTCCCATTCTGAATGGGGAAAATTAGAGGCAAGGGGGCCTTCCAGGTTTTAAAATCTCTAGCCAAGAAGACCTCTGCTCTCTGGCTCCCTATTATTGAAAACCCTATGATGGTCACTGGGCTGGGATTTAGCTCGGTAGAGTGCTGCTCTATAGTCTCTGAGGTCCCCAGTTTGATTCCCAGCACCCACAAAAATGGGAGAAGGATGTGGCAACCCACTCCTGAGGCAATCTCGAAACAATCAGCCATTGAAAACCCTATGAGGGTTGCTATGAGTCAGACATGACTCCACGGCACCTAACAACAACAACAGCAACATTTTCTCATGCCAGCACTCCCCACTTGTGTCTATTGGCTCCCCTAGAAGAGAGGCAAGAATGGCCTTCTTATAAGATCCCATTTTTCTAGGGGGTTAATGTAAGGATTCAGAAATGGTATCTCTTGGAAAGGTCAATTTAAGCCTCTTTTTGTTTAGGATATATAATCAGCCATTCCTGGTACTCTAATCTTTATCTCCGATAACACACTCCTATTTAGCGAACAATTATATACCAGGCAGTGTGCTAGGCACTTTCCATATGCTATTTCTACCTCTGAGAATAACCCTGCAAAATAGATATTATGATCTCCATGGCAAGGAAGTTGGGATTTTAAAAAATTAACAAGCTAGTGAGTGGCACAGTCGGGATATGAACTCTGATCTTATTCTTTCCAAGACTGACTCTGTTTCTATGATACCTCAGCACGTCCATAGTAGGCGTTGTATAAATATTTGCTGGTGAGATAAATGAAGAAGCATTAATTGGGATTCCTTGATAGCATTTTGTAGCTCTATCTATTAGAGTTATCTGTCTCCCTTGCCTCCCACATCTGTTGTTCCATATGTACTTTAAAAATTTTTAAGCAGCACCAATATAATTGTCTAGCCTGTTATTTTGTATATCTGCTTGAGATATTTTCCCAAACTTTCCTATGTTTGTGCCCATACGGTTTGTGTTACACAGGGTTTTGAGGACCATGATTGCTCTTTTCACATAATCAGCTACCAGGTTTGGAGCTAGGCTTTAAGTGGTGACTTTTTCCCTCTTTGTTTTGTGTGCAGGAAAATAAACTAACTACAACAGTCTCAAAATCCAAGAGAAATTCAGAAAGTGAGGGATGGAACCCTGGGTTCCTCAATGGCCATCTCAGCCACAGGGGAGGCCCATGACACCATCAAAGGACCCAGGGGGAGGGCTTCGGAGTGGACACCATCGACCTCTTCCTCACCCTTGGCACAATGGAGAGAGGTTCAGTCCATGGCAAGATGTCCGTGGGGGCCCACGGCCACAGCAGGGCCCCAGGGCAGAACTCCAGCAGCCTCGTTTCGCAGCTAAGCCTGGGGAGCGACCTCAGCCTATGTCTGGGGCTGACTACTATGAAGGAGCTCATCCCAGTTGGTGGTACTCCAGGTATGGGTTTAGGGTTATGAATGGGCCAGCTCTCCTAAATGCATATGAACAGATTGTTCTCCTCTACCTTCTTCCTCTTCCTGTTCCCTCTCCTCTTCCTCCTCCTCTTTCATCTTCTATTGTTTTCACTACTTGAGGCAGGATCTGGCCATTTTGCTATGTAATCCAAGCTGACCTTGAACTTGCTATGCAGCCCAGGCTGGTCTCAAACTGGTGATCTTCTTGCCTCTGTCTGCCTCCTGAGTGATAGGATTATTGATGTGCCCCACCATGCCCTGCTCTTCCTTTTCTTCTTTTATTTCTCTTTTCTTCTTTTTATTTTTTCCACTCTACTATATTGCCTTAGCTAAAACCTGTTCTCTCTCGATTTGGTTTTTGGGGACTGAAGATAGAATTTTCCTCTTCTTTATCCTCCAGTAGAGTTTCTTAAGCAGCCATCACAATGTGATTGAGGATTAGGGTAGGGCAGAAGGTAGAAATTCAAGACCAAAGATGGGCCACTCTTACTCCAGGATGGCAAAGGGCAACATATATAGACTGTGGAAAAGCTTTTCTTAGGATGCTGTAAGAAGTTCCTCGTTCTCTTTGGGCCACTCTGATCTGGGATTTACCATGACACCTCCAGCTCCCAGAAGAGTCTTGGTGTCTACAACAGAACCTACAGGGTGATAGACATGTAAAAAATCTGTATTGAATGAATAAGAATTTTAAGAAAAATCAACCTCAGAGGAAGCAGAGGCTTAGAGGCTTTACGTTCAAAAGGAAGAGGCCACAGCAAATTCTAGGGTAAAGAATCTGGAATTCCTGCTCCCCCAAATTCAAGTTGATATATAGCATTGGACTAAATATTTAATGGAATATTAGAAGCCACCTATGTTTTGCTTTACCTTTTCCAGTTAGGATGATGTTATCTGTCTACAGATTTAGGGTTGAAATTATGACAACATTGTAAAGAATTTTTGACTCTATGAAATACTAAAGTATTGTTAATTGATAAAAATACTAACAAGGTGATGTTCCTTTCCACAATCTCTTTGGATTGTTGAATTCTCAAGGGAAGGTATATTAAGATAGAGACAATAAAAATAACTAGATTGAAGAAAGTCTGACTTGACTTTTTTATCCCATTTTTATCTATTAATATACATGGAACTTACAATGACATTTTGGGTTCTGACACGGTCTTGTTAGGAAAGGGTTTTCTTAGGTAATATCAGGTCAGGGTTTTCTAAGGTAGAAGCTCCTATATTGTTGGATATGTATATTTTGGGAGTAACAATTTTACTATAAAAATAAAAAACATTTGTAAATAAAAAAATAATTTTAAAGAAGAATTTTAAATAAAAGAAAGTTGTATATTTTCCAGGGATAAAAATTTCAGCCTTGTTAAGTAACTAGGGCCTCTTCTTGCTCTGATTCTGGACTTTCTGTTTATAAGATCTAGAATGAACTAGGGCTTTCTGGCAGATTCTGTCCTCTGAAGTTATTTAGTTTGTCCAGCTCTCTCTTGGTTTCTCTCTTTACTACATGCATCCTTGGATAACTGGCCTCATTTGTGATAGTTTAAGGCCAGGCTATGAGGAAGCCTATCAGAGATACCACTCTCCAACGCTGAGGGAAGAGTATGCTTATGGGAGTTACTACTACCATGGACACCCACCACGGCCACAGGAAGAAAGAGGTATGGAATAACTAACCTCCAGGAAGCCTTTGGGTCTGGGAATGGTCTGTGAGGCAGGGCACAGACCTTGGCACCATGTTCAGAGCCTCCACTTGGGCACATGATACCAAAGCAAGAGCCTGTATCTAGATATCTTGAGGAGAGGAGAGGAGGTAGCTTCGCTTGGAAGTGATGATGGCACCAAACTATCACTTTGTTATCAGTTCTGCAAATAATTTATACTTCATCCATATTTTTTTCTCCTACTCCTCCTTTTAGCCAAGATTATAGTTACTGATCATGGAACAGTGACATCAGTTACTAAGGATGTCTGCTGTGTGCTGGGCTATATAGTAGGAGTCTGCCCATCACTTCACCCTGAGGGCAGCAGATACCAACAACAGGAGCTTTATACCCTATATAACAGGCAGAGGATGTCTGCTGATAGCTTCTGATCAGCCAGCAGAGAGAAGTCTGTTTCAGTGTTGAATACACACACACGTGCATCCCTTCCCATCCCCGTGGATCTCCACCATTGTGCAGCTAGGGAGAGCCACGCCATTTGGTTCAGAGAGGCATCTTAATTACTTTGCTAGCCCTCACCCATCAATGTAATTCAGTTTGGCAAATCCAGTATGTTTTTCTACCTACTGTGCTTTAGCACCTTAGCTTCACAGCTCACTAGTGTGTCTTTCTGAAAGAACTTTCAGAAACAGCAGGTGATCTGTCTTTATTTCGTTTTCTCTGAGGGTGCAGTGCCAAGGCAAGGGAGCCCTTATATTTGGCATGAAGATTATGGAGATCAAAAATACCTCAATGAACATCATCCTGAAAAATGGAATAGTCCATTTGGAACAAATAGTGAGACCCAGATCCAGTAAGTGTGAGAGGAGAGGCCAGTTCAACAAGATTTGGTCAAACTCCAAGAATGTTAGGGTGTTCTTATGGCACCTGGTGGTGGTCCCTTGCCTCTGGAAGCCTGCTTGCTTTTGTTCCAGCCACAGGGCCAGTGGATAGCCCAGGATGGCCCAGGCCAGCTGTTGACAAGACCCTGGAAGTTCATCCTTCTCAGAGATTTTTATTTCTGAGAAGCTGTTCCCCAATGGGGGCTAGTCTGCATCCTGTGTGGTTACTTGAGGCCCACCCTACAGGAGAACTTTATCCCAGATTGGCCTCATGATGGGCGTGGCTGTGTAAAAGTTCTTATGGCTGGGTCCTGCCCAGGGCTGGAGAGCTTCTTCCCTGCCTACTCCTGAGCCCCAAGCATGGAACATTCCTCTGGTATAGGGCAGAGGAGGAAGAGACTTTGCCCAAGCATCTCTCCTGGTGACCTCAGCCTTGGATTTCACCAACCCAAGTGCTCTTACCTAAACCATTTCACAATGGTGGGAGGCAGAGGCCAACTCTTCCCTGCAAGCTCTGACTCCACTTCCATTAGTTGCGCTGTGTTCTTGTTTTTCTGAGATTAATCCAGTGAGACAGGGATTGGGAAGTAAACGTCTTCCACTGTGGCACCCAGGCCAACCTGACACCTGCCCACACTTTGACTCAGGGCAGCCTCCAGCAGAGAACACTCAGCCTGCCTGGCCTGCCCAGGACCTGTCTCACTGCTGCTGTCATTTTGCTGCAGATCTATGGGCCGGAACACATCTGAAGACATTCCTGCTTCCAGCTCTGGACAGGAGCAGCCCAGGGAGCTCTTTCCGGAGAATCTGCTAACTAGGGCCCCAAAGAATAAGGTAACCTAAAGTGACTGCAGCCGGAGGCCTGTGGCTGTGCATGGGACCGACCTTTTCATCAGTGGCAGCCAGGGCCCTTGGGGATAGGCATCTCTAGCGGCCAGGGGTCTGCGGGGTCTCTACCACACCTCCTCCTTTCCCTGCCTTCCTGCTTTAGTCTTACCTGCCTGAGGCTCTGATTTGGCCCATCCGCATTTCTGTCATATTGGCAGGATCCAAGTCACTCTGAGGTCCCGGGAAAGAAAAGGGAAAGAGAAGGTCCTGGGAAAGAGAAGGGAAAGAAAGGGAGCCACTAAGTGTTAGGTATTAACAACCCCAGGGCACTAGCATTTTGGCTTACCCGGGAAAGAGGAAGTTGCTAGAATCTTTTAATTCAGGTTTGAAAAGCAAGGCTTAAATCTTTCCTGACTCTTTCCTCTAAAATCTTAATGTGTGTACCACCTGGGACACAAAATGGAGCTCTTAAGTTTTAAACATAACCTTTTAAATTTTGGAATAATTTTATATTTATAGAAAAATTACAAAGATACTACAGAGATGAGCTCTTAATTTTTGGCAGTCTTCTAATAATATTCTAATATTCTAATAATCTAATAATATCTGATTAGCTTTGTATGATTTTTGTGGATAGTTGCTCTATATACTTAGTACTCGACACGAGAGGGCACATATTATTGTAAGTAATACTAATAGCCCAATAACAGCAGCCACTCACATGTATACTTCACAGTGTCAAAGGGCTTTTGAAACACTTGTTTCACTCATATCTTCCAAGAATGTAAGTTCCGTGAATTTCTGGTTCACCTGACTCCCCAGGGGAAGCACAGTACCTGGAACATATGGGCATTCATTCAATAATTGGTGAATGATTAGTTAAATATACAGAATAGTTATGTTTATCTATATTACAGATGATAGTATTGAGTTTGGAGAGTTCCAGTCACTTGTCCAAGGTCATAGCAGCAAGGTATTAGAATTCAAAGCTGAGATTTGCAGACCCTAATCCCAGGGTCTGCATGGGGCCATAATGGATCCATTAGCAGATAGCTGTCAGCTGAATGATCCCATCTTCTTTCAACACATCCACATTCACTATATTTATTGGAAAGATTGCATTTTATTTCTTTGAAGGAATACTTGAGAGGACTAGCTCCCCCAAACTGCTCTCCAGGTGTTTTCAATATTTTTGACTTTCAGCCATCATCGACCAACAAGTCCAACCTTCTCCAGCAGCGTGAATCTGGCCTCAGCTCCAGCAGCTATGAGCTCAGTCAGTACATGGCAGATTCCCCTGACCAGCATGAGGCCATGGCTTCAGCAGTTTGGCGCCCAATTCAGGCTGGTGGGTACCACAGAGACCACTGGAGTTGGTTGAGTCTGAGGAAGAAAGGCTGAGTGACAAGTCTCTTGGAAAGATACCCTTACCCTGTATTTCCAGGAGGGGATTATTGTCTGCCTATATGCTTATGCAGGGGCTGGGATTTAGCTCAGTTGGTAGAGCACTGCGCTGCAGTCTCTGAGGTCCCGAGTTCAATTCCCAGCACTGCAAAAATGGGAGAAGGGCCTGGCAATCCACTCCCAAGGCAATCCCGAAACAGTCAGCCATTGAAAACCCTATAAGGGTTGCTATGAGTTGGATACCGACTCTACGGCACCTAACAACAACAACATATGTGCTTATGCAAGTCTCCTAGGTGGGGAAGCCAACTTTGGCTCTGTTTCCCCACTTTTGTCTTAAAATGGAGATAGCATCACAGAGGGCTCTTAGAAGGGAGCATTCCCCTTAGCCATCATCAGGCTGGAGTAGGAGGTGCTTAGGGGTGCTTTTAAGTAAGAGGTAAAGAAAGTAAAGACTGGAGAGAACTGGGTAAAGCAAAAGTGAGACAGAGAGCATAATTGCTTTGTCTGGAGACTTGCCATAGGTGCAGAAGCTCCGAGAGCCAGAAACTCCTTGGCCTTGCACCATCACTGAGCATCTGGGCTGAGTGAATTATCATTTGGACCAAATTATCAAATCCTAACATTACATTCTGACATATTCTCAGAGGCTTAAATTGGACTGGACCATGGACCATGGACTTCTAATTATGTAGCCCACTCAGAATCTTGTACCATGGACTTCTAATTATGTACCCCACTCAGAATCTTGTATTGGTCTCAGTAGAATTTGGAGAGATGTATGTCTGTGGCATATTCCTAAAGAGAAGCCATGAAAGTAGTGCTAACAAGGTATATCTGTGTCTGTTGGCCAGGGGATGTCCCAGCAGCTGGTCCCCAGGCACCCATGAAGTTCTACGTCCCTCATGTGGCTGTGAGTTTTGGGCCAGGAGGTCAACTGGTGTGTGCGCATCCCAATTCTCCCACTGATGGGCAAACGGCCCTTGTTGAGTTGCACAGCATGGAGGTAATGAAAATTCTGCTCACCCAGCTGTTCCGGACGCGCTTTCCCTGCTACCCATTGCTTGAGTCCAGGCATCACCAAGAGGGGGCGCTCTTGTGGGGAATTGGGCCATATTCCCCTGGATTGAGAGGTGCAGGCAGGGGTGGGCTTTTCTCTGAAAGAAATGATGCTAGACTTAAGTTTTCCCTGAGACGCTTGTGGCTCATCTTCAACAACTCACTTTTGTCCTTCTGCTTTTCCCACAAGGCATTGTGCCACCCCCTAGGACCACAGCCCTGGGATCTGCTACTGGACTTGACTGATGGGAGAACTGGGGGGAAAAGTCTTGAAGATTTAATTTAATTTTCTGTTCCAGGTTATTCTTAATGATTCTGAGGACCAAGAGGAGATGAGAAATTTCTTTGGACCCCTCATCAGGTAAAGAGCTCCTGAGTATGGGAGTTTGAAACCTGGAAAATTTTTCTGCCCAGGTATTGGTTTCCTTGGAAGAAAATATATGTTCCAATTGGAAGAGAATTCTCTGTGTCATAAGGTAGAACCAGATGTGGCCTAGCCATTTTGACAAGCTACTCAATAGGTGAAGGACAGAAAGAAAAATTAGCTTAACGATTTGGAAATCTAAGAATTGGGTCCATTTTGTACAAGTTACATAGTAAGACGTTTTAGTGTTCCACATACTTGATGGATATTAGGAGAAGAGTGGAACATAGCCTGGGAAATCATTGGCAAGTAGATCATAATGGAAAAAATTCTTCTAACACCACCTTTTCTACTCAGAGATAAAACAGTTTTGCCGTTACCAGACTGTGCAAGTCTGCCATCTGCAGGACTGAATGGAACTGCTTTTACATTTCCAGGCATGTTTCTGATAGTATGCAGGATGCTTTGTTGGGGAGATAGTCTTTGCTGGGTGTCAGATGACATGCATCCCAGGCCCAGGCATCATACTAAGTAGTGGTACCATGATGAACAGGTCTGTTAGCTCTCTCTGAGACTTCATTTTTCTTTGAGAAGTCAGGTAACATCCACTCTGTCTATTCCAGGTAGTGATATAAGACTCAAGTGAAATTCTGATATTTTAAATATCATCACTACTATATAAAATGTATTCTTATCCTAGAGCCCACCTCCAAGAAAATTCCCCTATTGTATTTGAAAGCTCCTGAAAGTAAAAATGAGCCTTGTCTGTATGTCTTACACACAGGTCTGCCGATGTGAGTAGAGAACTGTGTAGGAGCTGGGCACCTTGGTGCACCTTGGTGTATTCCCAGGGATTTGGGAGGCTGAGGCAAGAGGATTGCGAGTTTGAGGCCAGAAGCAGTTTGTACAGCTTAGTGAGACCCTGTCTCAAAATAAAAAATAAAAAAGGAGTTGTGGGTACAGCTCAGTGGTAGAGCACTTGCCTAATGTGTGTGGAGCCCTGGGTTCAAGCCCTCGATATTGTAGACAAACAGAACTGAGTTGGGTATTAAATAGTCAGGTATTGGCCCAACTTGGCTTTGACTGATTGAATGATCTTAAGCAAGTAATAATGTCCATTTATTGATGACTTAATATATGCCACACAATTTTCTTGCTCCTTTTTGTATGAGGATAGGTTCTCTCATTATCCCTGTCTTTAGGAGGGGAAAAGCTGAGGTGAGAAGCTTGTCTAAACTGACCTGATTTAGACCCAGACTTGTTTGACTCCAAAGTCTGGGCTCTTGCCTGCTGCTCTGTGCAGCCACTTCGGGTCTCTGGGCCTCAGTCTCCTCATCCATAAAAGGAAGGAAAATGTACAAGAGAACCCCTGAATCCCTTCCTGTTCTACAAGGAAGTAACTATCTTGTGGCCACAGACTTATTCCCTAGCCCTGGGTTTTCAGTCTTCTGCATCAATCTTCACACTGCCGAGCTGTGGGGAGAGCCTGGGGTCCTGAGCAGGGGAAGTGATTGCCTGCTCACCCTTTGCTTCCTGAAATCTCTCCATAGAGAAGATGTACACAAGGTGGACATCATGATGTTTTGCCAGCAGAAAGCAGCTCAGAGTGGCAAATCTGAGACACCAGGGAGCAGAGACTCTGCCCTACTGTGGCAGGTGCTGGTTCTCCTTTGTCGCCAGAATGGGGTAAGTTAGGGCTTTGGTGGTAGAGCAAGTGCAGGCTGGACTGAACTTTAAGATGTCATGGAGGAGATAGGAGTTGGTATATGACACAATTATGGAAAGCAACATTAAAGAAGCAGTGCGTTCCCTCTAGGGAAAACATTGCTTAAGTGTCAACACAAGCTTTCCTCTGATGCTTTTCTTCCCTGGCTGGTGACTGCTATACAGTCTCTGGATGATGGCACCAGCCAGATAGTGTACCTGTGAAATTTTGAATGGTTCTAATAAGCTTTGTGGCTCCTGACTGGCAGAAAGTAACCATGATAGTGAAGCTGACCTTTGAAATACAGTAACCCGAGAAAGGACTGCCCTGTGTTTGCCTGCCTGGCTTCCTCATGCTGGGATTTTGCCTTGCAGTCCATGGTAGGCTCTGACATCGCTGAGCTGCTGATGCAAGACTGCAAGAAACTGGAGAAGTACAGCAGGCAGACCCCTGTGGCCAACCTCATCAGCCTGACCGACGAGGACTGGCCGGTGCTGAACTCTGGGACCCGCAACCTGCTTACCGGGGAGATCCCCCCCACTGTGGAGACACCCGCCCAGGTGGTGGAGAAATTCACTAAACTGCTCTACTATGGAAGGAAGAAGGCAAGTAGGCTCTTCCCTCAGGCTTGCTTTAGACAAGCAACCACTATTCCAGCCCTCCTCTCAATACATGAATAGTGTACACTCATTTTACAGCATGTTGTTGTTGTTAGGTGCTTTGGAGTAGGGTCTGACTCTTAGCCACCTGCACAGGGTTTTCAATGGCCGATTCTTTCAGGATTGCTTCAGGAGTGGATTGCCACGTCCTTCTCCTGCTTTTTTTTTTTTTGTGGTGCTGGGGTTGGAACCCAGGTCCTTAGAGTGCAGCACACCACTCTAGGAGTCGAGAAATGTACAATGAAGACAAGAAAAACTCCTGTCCTTGTGGGAGTTTTTGTCATGAATATCTACAATGTTAGTGAGGTCTCATGATTAAAAGATAACACCTATTAACATTTTGACACATTTATTTCTAGCGTTTTCCTGTGAGTATTACAAATCAGTTCAAAGTACATAGACAAGCTGGGTGTTGTAGCACACGACTGCAATTCCAGTGACAGGGGAGGCTGAGGCAGGAGATTGACGAGTTTGAGGCCAGTCTGAGCTACCTAGCAAGACCCTGTCTCAAATCAAGCAAACGAAAACGTGGAAGAAATACACATACAGTTGTTACTCTTTTGTTTTCATTTAAGATTATATGGTGAAATACCCTGATGATGCTAAATATGTCATAGTACAATTTTATTTTATTTGCAGTGTGGGAGATTGATCTCAGGGTCTTGTGAATGTGAGGCAAGTGCTCTAGCACTGACCAATAGCACTATTAAAAAATTCATATTTGGTAGTTGAGTGCCATAGCATACACCTGTAATAGCAACTATACAGAAAACTGAGGCAGGAGGATGGCAAATTTGAGGCCAGAGACAGTCTGAGCACTCTAGTAAGTCCCTGCCTCTCAGTTAAAATATATATTAAGTTAAAATATTTATATAAAAGAGGGTAGGGGTGAAGCTCAGTAGTAGAGCACATGCCTTGCATGTGTGAGGCCCTGGGTTCAACTCTCTAGTATTACCAAAAAAAAAAAAAAAAAAAAATATATATATATATATATATATACATATATATATATATATATTCTTTAACTAATCCATTACTGTTGAATATACAGGCTATTTATAATTTTGTCACCCATTACAAATTATGCCCCTTGAACATTTAGTTATGTAAGTCATTGGCTGATCTTTTTATTATTTTTTAAGGATAAATTCCTAGAAGTGGAATTACTGGGTTAAAGGTTATGTACTTTTAAAAGGTTCTTTGTATATATACACCAAATTGGTTTCCAGAAAGATTGTTTACAAATAATATTCCTGTCACTGTATCACAGGTGTGCCACTAGGACTGAATGGTATACTTTGGCAGATGGAGAGGGACGTCTTATTTAATTTCGAAGTTGTGCTTATGCCTTATAAAACTCATAAAGCAAATTTAAATATTTGAATATATGATTAAAACCAATTTAAATCAATTTAATTATAAATATCGTGAAGGAATATAATGGAGAAATGATGCCCCCACAACCCTAGCTACTTGGTTTCTCTCTCTGAAATATCCAGAGATTTTTTGCATATGACATAGTACATATCATTACTCTTGTTTCCATTTTTTATTTAACAAGATATCTTAGAGGGCACATTTAGAGCTGGCAGACTTTTTACATCAAGGGAAAGATAGTAAATATATAGGCTTTGCTTGCCATTGGGTCCTGTTGCTCTGTTCACCTTTCCTTTGTCATGTGGACGCACCACAGGCAACACATAAATGAAGGAATGTGGCTGTTTTTCAATTAAATTTTATTTATGGACATAGAAAGTTGAATTGTGTAATTTTCATATATAATGAAATATTACTTTTTCTTTGGATTTTCCCTAGTCATTAAAAAGGATAAAAACTGGGGCTGAGGATGTAGCTCAATGGTAAAGTGATGGTGTAGTATGTGCAAGGCTCTAGGTTCAATCTCTAGTGCGCGCGCGCGCGCACACACACACACACACACACACACACACACACACACACACACACAAATAAATAAATAAAAAATAAAAAAGATAAAAACTGTTCTGAAGTTGTGGGTTATATCCAAACAGACAATGTGTTGGATACTGCATTTGATCTTTAGGAATATTTTGCTACCCTTGATCTTTACTATACTCTTTATATTGCAACATAGATATCATCTTCTATATCATACCTTCCTCATTATTTTTCAGGGCTGCATACTTTTCTATGGATAAGTTAAGATTAATTTAATCAAAACCCTGTAGATATTTAGATTATTTCCAATCTTTTGCTATTACAAACAATGCTAAAATGAATAACCTTTGTCATTTTGCCTAGTGTAGGAAAATATATGTAGGAGAAATTTTTAGAAGAAGAGGTGTTGGGTTAAAGGACATATGGTTTATAATTTTGATAGATACTGAAAAATAGCCTTTTTAGAGATTATATCAATTCACTCCATAGTGTATGAGAGTACTTGTTTTCCCACCTTATGACCATCTTTACCAATCAAAATTATTTTCATAACTTTTGATATGTGCCAATCTGAGAGGTGAAAAATATAATATAGTGAAATTATTTGTATTTCTGTTATTATGAATGAAGTTGAATATCTTTTATCTGTGAAGTTTCTTTTTTTGTCATGGGTTTTCTACATTTTTCTGTTGGGTCTTGTATCTTCATGTGTTGATTCATTGAAGCTCTCTGTAGTTTTAGGACTTTCTATTCAAAATCCCAACTTTTTTGGAGTCATATTTGGGATATTTTTCCTACTTCAAAATTAATTTATGAAAATGAAATACTTTTGTGACTTCATTTTTAAATTTAATCTCTTGGTATTTTTCTTGTATATAATATTATCTTTTAAATGAGTGTTTGAAGTAACCAGTAAAAATCAACGGGGACAAGTTACAGTCATTCCCTATGTATTCACTATATGGTAGGAAATTGTAATTTCACCAATGATTCATTTATTCAATAAACATTTATTACCAGCTGCCACTTCTTTTTTTTAAAATTTAATTTTATTTTTTTATTAGAAATTTTTAATGTACATCATAATGTGATTCATTCTGACATGCTTTTCGTTGTGACAATTTTTGCAATTTGATAAGCATTATTCATATAGGTTACCCCTTACCCTCCTCTATGTTTCCCCCCTCCCCCCTTCCTATCTAAGTTTCCCATCCAAGTCTTCTCTATCTTTTACTATATAGTATTTTTCTATATGTCCTTGGGTTCCATTTTTGTTTAAGATAGAATCTTTTACTGTAGTGGTCTTTGTTTCTATCTTGTTAGAACAATTACATGCGATTTCTAGTCCATTTATATTGACCTCATTCTTATCTTCCCTCCCCCCCTTTTAATGTGATCTGTCTTTGAGTAGGATTTTTCCTTCTTGTAATTTTGAGTCAGCTCCCTCATGTGAGTGAGAACATGTGTTGTTTCTCTTTCTGAGCTTGTGTTTGTTCACTTAAAATAATTTTCTCTAATTCCATCCATTTTGCTGCGAATGACCCTATTTCATTTTTCTTGATTGCAGAATAGTATTCCATTGTGTATATATACCATAGTTTTTTAATCCATTCTTCTGTTGAAGGGCACTTTGGTTGATTCCATATCTTTGCTATTGTGAAAAGCGCTGCATTGAACATGGAGATGCAGGTGTCTCTGTGGTATGATGACTCATCTCCCTTTGGGTAAATTCCCAATAGTGTTATAGCTGGGTCATATGGTAGAT
>VMDO01029585.1:0-22470 GCA_007922755.1 Pedetes capensis | reverse complement strand
TTTTTTTTTTTTTTTTTTTTTTTTTTTTTTTAGTACAGTGGGCCCTTGTTTTCTCAGGGACATTGGTTCCAGCACCCGCTTGGATACCAACACCCAGTGATGCTCAAGTCCCTTATGAAAGAGGGCTGGGATTTGCATATAACTTGGGCACATCCTCCCACACACTCTGTTGTTGTTGTTGTTAGGTGCCATCGAGTCGGTATCCAACTCATAGCAACCCTACTTACAATAGGCAAAACACTATTGTCAGTGCCTCCCTGCTATTCATAGGGTTTTCAATGGAGGGTAGGTTTTTGGGAGTGGGTTGCCAGGTCCGTCTCTCAAGCCTACAGCTCCTGGTGCTCCCAGGTGGTCTCCCATCCAAGTACTAACCAGGTCCGACCCTGCTTGCTTCTGAGATCTGACAGGATTGGATGCCACAGAGCCATGGCTGAAGGCCCACATACTCTAGATCATCGGTAATAACTTCTCATGCCTAATACAATGCAAAGGCTGTGTCAGTAGTTGTTGTACTGCATTGTTTAGAGACTGATGGCAAGGAAAGAGTTTGTGTATGTTCAGGACAGACACAATTTTCTTTCCAATATCTCTAATCTGTGGCTGAATCCCCAAATGTGGAGCCCGGGGAGGCAGAGGGCTGACGGTACTCACACAAACCTCGCTCTGGACATGTTCTCGATCCTCACAGCAACCCTAGGATACTGTTGCTATTGTTGTTGTTGTTGTTGTTAGGTGCCATCGAGTTGTGTCCGACTCATAGCGACCCTCATAGGGTTTTCAATGGCAGATTGTTTTGGGATTGCCTTGGGAGTGGGTTGCCATGTCCTTCTCCCGTTTTTGTGGTGCTGGGAATCGAACTCGGGACCTCAGAGACTGCAGAGAGTCGCTCTACCAGCTGAGCTAAATCCCAGCCCCTGTTGCTATTATTAGTCCCATTTCCTTTCACAAGTGGGGAAAACAGGCACACAGAGGTTGTGTGACTTGCCCAAGGTCACTTGTTGTTCTTAGGTGCCATCGAGTCCGTATCTTACTCATAGTAACCCTACACACAACAGGCGAAACACTGCTTTCAGTGCTTCTCTGCTATTCATAGGGTTTTGGTTGGCTGACTGTTTTTTGGGAGTGGGTTGCTAAGTCCTTCTCCCAAGCCTACAGCACCTGGTGTTCCCAGGCGGTCTCCCATCCAAGTACTAACCAGGCTCGACCCTGCTTAGCTTCTGAGGTCTGATGGGATCGGGTACCACAGGGCTACGCCTGCAGGCCAAGGTTACTTAGCTGGTAAGTAAGGGAGCTCTGCCCGTATTCAAACAGCTGTCCTCACTCTGAGCCTGGTTATTCCTGAGACCCTACCCACAGGGCTGCACTTGAGGAACCACATGCTCCCGCAGAGCACCTGTTGCCTGGTACATAGTAGCATCCTTGGGATTTTACCTCCCACGCCTGGAACCAGCCCACGCTGGGCGTGCCCATGGAGACAGACCTCAGTTGTCTGGAAAACCAATGAGCTTGTCGCCCTATTGAACCTGCCCCGTGGTGACTAACCCAGGGCACCTTCCACACAGGCTGAGTTTTGCTTTCCCTTTAACAATACAGAGAAACAGAAAGTTACAGCTGGAGAAGGTGTCACCACCAGCTAAAGAGGAAGAAGGTGGGAAATCTTGGGACAAACTTGGCCATCAACCTGAGCAGACGGTCTGCCGTGGGCCAGCATGCCGGTCTGGCGACAAGATCTCCCTCAGCCCGGGAGGCTGTGGCCTCTCCTCCAGAACTGGCTCAGCCTGGAGCCTCATTTCCCTACAGGGCTCAGTAGGGCAGCCTGCTGTAAAGAAAAGAGCAAGGAACCTTGCCTCAAATCGTCGTGTGAGGCACTGTTAGGAGGGACTGAGTTTCCCTATCACAAGACCGAGAAGTTCGAGCAGATGCCCTGAAGCAGCTCCAGATGTGAGCCCAAGGTCCTCTGTGGGGAGGGAAGCTTCTCAAGGCTACGATGGAGATACCCCACAGACTGCTGTGGGGAGTCTTCCATGGGTGGGGGTAATGGGCCATAGACCCCATGGAAGCAGCTGGGCTGACAGGGGTGGGGGACCCTGCAGCACCCTCTTGGCTTGGCCGGCTCCAGGGCCCACACTCACCTCTAGCCTGGCCTCGGCGAAGGGGGTGGCTATCGCCATGTGCTGAGGCGTGACCCCGCTGACCCTGGTTCTGTAGTCGGTGATCTCCCCCTCAGGCCGGATGAACTTGTCGTACAGCACGGTGCCATGGAGGTTCACAAGGCTGCAGCGGGCCAGGCCGCTCACACGGAGGGGCCCCAGGCCCACCATCTCGCAGTCCATGGCCACCACATCCAGGCTGCCTGCCATGCCTCTCAGGGACCTCAGAGGTGCTGTGGGGAGAGAGCGACCTGTGAGGCATCCCGGGCCACCACCAGACCAGGTGGCACCCTCTGCCAGCCCTCTGTCTCCAGGACCACCTTGCAATAGGGGAAACTGGCCCCACGCCACCCGGCCTGGCTGTCTCTCCTGAGGGTCCCAGGGTCTGCCGGGGGCGGGGGGGGGGGGGGGGCTGGTTCCTGCTGCACCCCCGCTTACTGGCTGCTCGTCTCCCACTCTCACCTGCCGCCTCTGGCCCTCAGCTCACATCTGCCCCTCTGCTTCCACTTCCCAGCGACTGCCCTTGCTCCGGGCAGTGACTCATCTCTAACTCTGAGCCGGGCATCCCGACCCGTTTCAGTTTCTGGTTTGTTATCAAAGGAAGTCAGGGGCGGAGGCAGGGCTTGGGGGCTGGGCTGCTCCACTGCCTGGCTGCGGGCAGGTGGGGCCCGAGGCCGGCCGGGTGTTCCTCCCCGGCCCCGCCCTCCCCTCCGATGACGCCTCTGACATGACGTTCATGGAGTGCATTGCAACATCTTTCTTTCCTCCTCACCCTCCACCCAGAGAGTAAACAGCCCCAGGACTGGAGCCTGGGGAGTGTCCGGCGACTCTGGACCTGTGGCGAGCGTGATCCTCTGTGAGGGCTCCTGAGGGCAGGGTGAGCTGCTCTGGGACGCTGAGGCTGTTGACAGGGAAGGGCAGTAGAGGGTGGGGGTGGGAGGGACCTGGCCCTGAGTCGGATCCAGGGAAGGTGAGCAGGCAGCCTCGAAGCCCTACCAGGGCCTCTGTGAGCTGGGACTTCCTCCCAGCAGCCACCTGTCCATCCTCCATGGGCTCGCCCTGAGCTGGGCTGGCAGTTTGAGGACAAGGAGATGGAAGCCCACTTCCTCTGGGCTATGCTCTCCCAGAGGGGACCCTGAGCTTAGAGTAGTGCCCGACATGTAGGGAACACTCAGGATTTACTAAAGAAATGAACATATTAGAAGTGAGGCAAAAACAGACTTCGCTTCCAACAAGGAACACACGCATCCCACCGTACTGTCCTGGGGTGAAGGGGGGCAGTGCCAAGGTGAAGGCCCCACATCCCACCCCAGATCAGTGTGGAATAAACACCGATCAGCCTGCCCCAATTGTCCCTGCTGTCACGAAGATTTGTGGTTTGGAAGGAAACTTCCCTGTGCCTGTGGTGTTTTCACCCAGCCAGATGTCTGACTTTAACGGACCTCAGGAATAAAACCAAACATTGAACTCTTGTCTTGCTGAGAGCCGTTGTTCCGGTTTGTTGTGTGATTGATTCAGCTTGGAGGTACAAGGGAACATTTCTGGTTAGCATCCTGATTGAGCAACTTTTGCTTGGATCCAGACCATCTGGGGACTGTCTGCTTTTCAAATGCATATAGGTTGTTATGTCAGTTTGTGGGGAGAAGCAGCAGCATCAACAGGCTGGGGACACAGCTCAGTGGTAGAGCACTTGCTCAGCATGTGCAAGGCCCCGGGTTCATCCGCAGTGCTGCAAAATAAGTAAATATATAATAAAGTCCTGTTGCTTTATGTGATTGTGCATTTTTAAAATGAGCCTCTAAAGATCCAAATGGAGCTGGGCATGGTGGCACATGCCTGTAATCCCAGTGGCTCAGGAGGCGGAGGCAGGAGGATCGCAAGTTCAAGACCAGAGGCAGTCGGCATAATTTAGTGAGACCTTGCCTCAAAAAGTAAAAAAATGGGCTGAGGGTGCAGCTCAGTGGTCCAGCACTTGCAGCGCCTGCAAGTGCGAGGCCTTTGGTTTAACCCCCAGTACCGCAAAAAAAAAAAAAAAAAAAGAAAAAAAAAAAGATCCAAATGGAGGCTTGCTTCTGCATTCTCTAGGACACTAAGCACCCAGCAGGGATCCACAGACAACTGTGTCCCAGCCACAGTTCCTTGCGCTCCTGAGTTCCCCAGACAGAACTTGGTTCCTTTCTCTCCCTGCACCTGGCTTGTTCCGCAGCCGGCTCCCAGGCTGCACTTTCGTGCCTGCTGTGTGCCCTCTGCATCCGCCTTTTCTCTTGCCCTGGCATGGGCCTGGGAGCGGGTCTCTTGGCTGCACCCTCATGCCTGGCTCCAAACTGTCCTTCAAGTCCTACCACAGTACATTTCCCAAAATCTCATCTCCTGTGCTGTTTGCCACAGCTCTTTTCTGCTTAAGAATGTCGCGTGCTCTGTTGTCCAAAAACAGAAAAAAGAAAATTCAAGCTTTGCTTCCTAGACACCGTCCAGCCTCTTTCCTCTGGCCCACCAGCCTTTCCCATCTTATCTATGCCAAGCTCCCACTGTGGCCTCTCCATTAGGTTTAAACCCACTCAGGCCTTAGTTTCCCTGAGTTGTGACTCCTCGCAGGCGTCAGCAGACCCTGCCCCTCCTCTTAGGATGATGTCGCTAGGCCTAAGGCTAGAAGGGCCAGACAGGCAGCAGGGCTAGGAAGAGACATTCTGGGTTTCTCCCATCTCAGGGCCTGGTGAGCCCCCAGGTCACCTGCCTGGCTTGCTCCCTGTCCTGCTGGCCTCCCCGCGATGCCTTTCCTGACCTATTTAAAGATTCCCCTCCTAGCTTCTTCCCTGCCCTCTCTGTTAGGAATGAGCCCCATAGGAAATAATACGTGCATTCTTCTGGGTCATGTACGGTTCACCTGTTATCTTTTTTGGTTCATTGCTGGGCCTCCAGCCCCTAGAGCCCCACGTAGGTCAGGCTGGATTTTTATTCAGATGTACCATGTGCTCGATGTCAGACCCAGGCATTGGTGACCAACAGCACTGGAGGAAGCCTGACCCCAGCCAGGCCGTTTCCTGGTTGTGATGTTTCCAGCTTTTTCTGGCAGCACCCGTCAGGAGGCCAAACCCACAGCCTTGTTGGTCAAGAGACAGGAGGAGAGTGAGTCACTCTGGGCAAACGTGTCAGCCTTACGAGACATATGTCCTGCCAGCTACCCACCTGACATGACTGCAGCAGGCAGCCCTCAGCAGTTCCCCCATGGAGACCACGGTGGTACCTGCTGAGTGTGGCTCCTGCTATGGTCTGGGTACGGTTCCAGTGACCCCCAAAGATTCCTGTGCTGGAAACACAGTCCTCAGTGTGGCGGTGTGGAGGTGGTGGGATTGCTAAGAGGTAGAGGCTGGTGGTAGGAAATTAGGTCACAAGGGCCCCATCCTCGCCAAAGGATTAATACTGTGTCTGGACTCCAAGGTCTGGGGAGTTCTAGGTCTTGGGAGACTAGATTAGTATTGCAAAGTTGTTAGAAATTGAGTTCAGCTCTCTACCTCATTCTCTTCCTGCCTTGCCATATGAACTCCCACTGTTGTGACACCATCCACATGGGGCCCTTGGCAGAGTCAGGCAGATGCCAAAGCCATGCTTTTGAATCTCTACAGTTATGAGCTAAATAAGCCTTTTCTTCAAAGAGTATTCAGCCTCAGGTATTTTGTTACAGCAATACAAAATAGACTAAGACAATGTATGATAGAGAGACAGAGGCACCATTCCCTAGAAGCCACCTGGCCTTTCAGCTCAACTGTTTCTAATCTTGGATGGGTACATACCCCTAAAATATGTAACTCTATTTCTAAATTATATACTCTAGGTGGAACCATACTAAATAGCCAAATATCAGAAATTTTATGTGGTTCAATTTAATGCATGTAAAATGTGAATAGAATACATACAAGACACATATAAAGTCCCTGGAGAAGGTTAGAACTAAATGAGTTAAAAAGAACTATGTACTGATAAGCATATAAAAATATGCCTAACCTCACTTATTATGGGAGAAGAACTGACAATCCATTCCCAAGGCAATCCCGAAACAGTCAGCCATTGAAAACCCTATGAGAGTTGCTATAGGTCGGACATGACTTGACAGCACTTAACAATAACAACATCACTTATTAGGGAACTGTGAATCAAAACCATGTCATCTCACACTCATTGGGATGGTTATTAAACACAGAATTAGACCATGATCCAGCAATTCTCCTACTAGGTATATATCCAAATAAGTTGAAAGCAAGATCTGAGATATTTTCATGCCATGTTCATAGCTGCTTAATTCACAAGAGCCAAGAGCAGGGAGCAACTCAAGTCCTGTGCAAGAATGGACAAATGGATAAATAATACCCAGTATATGCACACAAAGAATTATTCAGCCTTGAAAAGGGAGTTCTAGCCAGATGCTTTCTCAAGTTTGAAGGAAGAAAAAATTCAAGCCTCCAGTGGCAACAGTGAAGGATTCTGTAGGAAAAATATTAGATGGTACAGGAAACATCAAAAGAAGATGGAAGGAATGCAGAGTCATTGTACAAAAAAGAAGTGGTGGATGACCAATCATTCCAAGAGGTTGCATATGATCAGAAACCAATGGTACTGAAGCATGAAGTGGAATTTACTTTGAAGGAAATGGTGAAACACAAGGCTCTAGGCATTGACGGAATACCAATAGAGACGTTTCAACAAACAGATGCAGCACTGGAGGTGCTCACTTGTTTATGCCAAGAGATTTTGAAACCAGCTACATGGTCAACTGACTGGAAGAGATCTATATTTGTGCCTATTCCCAAAAAAGGGGATCCAACCGAATGTGAAAATTATCCAGTGATATCGTTAATATCTCATGGAAGTAAAATTTTGCTAAAGATCATTCAAACGTGACTGCAGCAGTATATTAACAAGGAATTACTGGGAAATCAAGCTGGATTCAAAAGAGGATGTGGAACCAGGGACATCACTGCTTATGTCAGATGGATATTAACTGAAAGCAGAGAATACCAAAGAGATGTCTGTTTGATTGACTGTGCAAAGGTATCTGACTATGTGGATCACAACAAATTATGGATAACACTGTGAAGAATGGGAATACCAGAACACTTAATTGTACCTATGAGGAATCTGTACATGGACTAGGAGGCAGTCGTTCAAACAGAACAAGGAAAAATTGCCTGGTTTAAAGTCAGGAAAAAGTCAGGGCTGCATCCTTTCACCGTACCTCTTCAATCTCTATCCTGAGCAAATAATCTGAGAAGCTGGACTTTATAAAGAAGAACATGGCATCAGGACTGGAGGAAGACTCATTAACAATCTGCGTTATTCAGATGACACAACTTTGCTTGCTGACAGTGAAGAGGATTTTAAACATTTACTGATGAAGATTAAAGAACACAGCCTTCAGTATGGATTGTGCCTCAACATCAAGAAAATAAAAATCCTTATAACTGGGTTAGTAAGCAACTTCATGATAAATGGAGAAAAGGTTGAGGTTGTCCAAGATCTGGCTTTATTTGGTTCTACAATCAACACCCATGGAAGCAGCAGTCAAAAAATCAAAAGACACATTGCATTGGGAAATGTTGCAAAAGACCTCTTTAAAGTGTTGAAAAGTAAAGATGTCACACTGAAGACGCAGTGTCTGACTCATGCCATGGTATTTTCAGTTGCATCATATGGATTGTGAAAGCTGGACATTGAATAAGGGAGACAGGAGAAGGATTGATGCTTTTGAATTATAGTGCTGGAGACAAATATTGAATATCCCATGGACTGCCAAAAGAACCAACAGATCCATCTTAGAAGTGCAAGCAGTGTTCCTTGGAAACAAGGATGCCTAGACTATGTCTGATATATTGTGGACATGTTGTCAGGAGGGACCAATCCCTGGAGAAGGACATTATGTTTGGGAGAGGGGCAGGGCAAGGAAAAAAAGAAAGACCCTCAACTACATGGACTGACACAGTGCTGCAACAATGGGCTTAAACATAAAATGATCTTGTGCCTGGCACAGAGTCCAGGAATGTTTTGTTCCATTGTATAGTGTCGCTATGAATTGGACACGTCTCAACAGCACCTAACAAGAAGAAGCTAGGTGTGGTGGTGCATGCCTGTAATTCCAGCACATAGGAGGCTGGAGCAGGAGGACCACAAGTTTAAGCCCATCTTGGGCTATACCATGAGACCCCGCCTTAAAAAAAAAAAAAAAAAGGAGTAGGGGGGAGTTTTGACACTCTGTAAGCATGAGCCTTGAGGACATTATGCAAGGTGAGATAAACCATCCAGAAAGAAATCAGTGCTACTGGATGCTTCCACTTATATGAAATATCTAGCCAAATTCATAGGAATAGTGGGATGGCTGTTGATGGTGGGATGGGAGTTGTTGCTTCATGGCTAAGTTTTTTTTTGCATGATGAAAACATTGTGGAGATCAGCTGCACAATGGGAATGTACTGTACACCTGAAAATGACTGCTGGTAAATTTTGTTATGAGTATTTTATCACAATTTAAAATTCTTAAGAGTACACAGCTTCAGGGAGACATGCTTTGCTAATAGGACCACCGTACTAATAAGTCACGTAAATTTTGTAGCTCTAAGATTCCTTGCCCTGTCTCATCTCTAGAGGTGCCTTGTCATCATCTCAAGAGGTCCCCATTTAGCTGGGTGCAGTGGCACACATCCATAATCCCAGCAACTCCATAATCCCAGCAACTGAGGCAGGATTGTGGGTTTGAGACCAGAGGCAGTCTATATAGCTTAGTGAGAACCTGTCTCAAAATAAAAAAGGAGGTGCAGCTCAGTGGTAGTGCCCTTGCCTAGCATGTCCGAGTCTCTGGGTTCAATCCTTAGTACTGCAAGAAAAAAAAAAGATGCTCATTTCTAAGGCCTGTTGTTGTAAGGTGCCACTGAGTTGGGTGCGACTCCTAGCGACCCTCACAGGGTTTTCAATGGCTGTTTTGGGATTACTTTGGGAGTAGATTGCCATGTTCTTCTCCCGTTTTTGTGGTGCTGGGGATTGAACTGAGGGTCTCAGAGAGTACAGAGTGGCACTCAACCAACTGAGCTAAATCCCAGCCCTCTCTAACACCTAAGTACCCAGAAAACTTTCTGCCCCAGCTCTCCCCAACCCCCCGACAAAATACCCTCCAAGACTAGCTTGAGAATTCAAAGAAACAGCCACTTTATCCACGTTCCCAATTGAGCTTTATTAAGACAAACCATTTTACAACACAGCTGATTTCAACAGTACATTTCCCAGTGGTCAATAGCTCCATTTCTTTTCAATACACAAACCAAGCAATTGACACTACTGACTGACGGGGAGCCTAGCACCAGCTACAGATTTTTAAGGAATCCAGAACGTAGTTCTGGAGGCAGGCCAGCGCCCTCCTCTGCTACAAGGGAGACATCAGTGACCAATCTGTGACTCCCGGTTCAGTAACAGGAGCCTCTCAGCTGATGATGTGCATAGCGTTGCCTCCCTCCCTCATCCTGGGCTGCCTTGGTCTCTCAGCACTTCCTGCACAGGGACAAGAAGCCAGCACACAGATAACTCTGAACCTCCGTGCCGTGTCCTCACTGCAGCCCGGGCCCCACCTACTGAAGAGCCTGGCAAGGACAGAGGGGTACAGGCCCTGACCTAAAGGAACAGCAGCTCACTCCTGCAGGACCTGTGCCGGGGACCGTCCCACATTCCCCATTTCACATGAGGAAACAGCCTCAGGGCAGATGTTACAGGCTTGCTAAAGTCTCCCCGCTCAGTGCTCACAGGTCTGTGTGCTGTGGGCCCTTGGTTACCAGTGCCCCAAAACTGCCCTTAGGAAATGAGAACATTTTTAGAAATTAACTGAAAACCAACAGCTGTAGTAACCATCAATCCCAGAGTTGAGGGGCACCAGAGGGGCGTAGGGACACTGCCTCCTGCCCCAGTGACCAGTGGACAGCTCCAAGACTGCAGGCAGGCCCTGCTCTTCACAATGGCCAGGACAAATCTGCAGCAGGCCCCACAGTTCAAACTGTGGTCTTATTTCTCAGGCTTTGGTATAAGGGAGCCCCGTGCTGGGTGGGCTGGGGAATCTGACTTGGGTCAAACCAAGTACTCCATTTCTCATCCAGAGCCTCTCTACAGCTCACATTGGGCCTCCCTGCGCTGGGCCTGGAGGCCTCAGACCCCAGCTCCTTACGGGTGCTGTGGGTTCTGCCTGCCAGCTGAGCCCAGTGGGGAAGTGATGGGCCCTGCAGAATGCCAGGTTTCTACAATGCCCGTGGCCAGAGTTCCAGCTCAGAAATAGGGGGAAGAAGTGTCCCCTATAGAGGCCTTAGCTCTCTTACTCCAGAACACAGTCACTCCGAACCTGACCTTGACTGTGGGGCAACAAGTAGGTGGAAACAAGAACCGAACTTCACCCCACCCGCCAATCCCAGGGAGTGAGAGGTGATGCCTGTAGATAGCACAGCCAGTGACCCTGGTGACCTGAGGGTGGGGAAGCCAGTGACAGCCTGGGATAGTCTGCCCATACTCTCCCTACACCGGCTGGACCCCAGGGCAAAGTCCACCTGCCATTTCCCCAGAGTCTACAAAGGGCCACTAGCAGAACCACAGCAGTCATGGGAAAGAACTGCAACAGCCTCTGGAGACAGGGCTGTGCTTTAGTAGACTGTGGGGGACAGAGGGCCCCACCTCACCCACTCCTCCCTATTCCCTCCTGGTCTGTGCCTCCCCCATGCCTCCACCAGCGTCCTCCGGCCAGTACTGGTCCTCCATGTACTGCTCCACATCGGTGCTGCTGTCGGGCCCTCTGTCCTCGGGGTGGGCCTGGGAGCTGCTGGCCTCCTGCTGCTCCCACTGTGCCTCCACCAGCCGGTAGAGCTCCATGGCCGTCATGGCGTCTTCCACGGATGAGTGCCCGTGCTGGCCCACCTGGGGACAGAAGCCAGACAGGGCCGTCACCTAAGAAGCAAGGCCTGCCTTCTGGGGCCCTCGTACAGGCGCAAGAACACCCGCCCCAGGACGGGGGCTCGGGGAAGGAGGAGTGGAACCTGGCCGTGACCACAGGCCACCTGGCTTCCCTAAGGAAAGCCCCCTGCTTCAGAGGCTGCAAGATCAGAGGGTCGCTAACGTGCACACAGCAGCAGGGAGATGAGAGCACCCTTTGGGGGCACAGGGCCAGGGCCAGCAGTCAGGTAGGGACCAATCTGGCGAGACCAGCGGGGGATAATGTGGCCATCATTGAGAAGGCCCAGCAGGGCGTGGATGCAACTGCACAGTGACCTGCTCTGGGGAAGAGTGCTGCAGGTCAGCCGCCACCCTCTTGGCAGCCCAGAGGCACTGTGGCCAGGCAGGGACTGGCTCGCTACCACCTGCTTCTCACCACGCACCTGGATCTTCTTGTGTAGCAGGTGCAGAGCCAGGTCCTTCAGAGACACCCGGGCCCGGCTGTGGAGGCCGGGTTGGCTGAGCAGGTTTGGGACGTAGGTGGTGTCCCGCGTCTGGCTCCGAGGATGGACGTACTTGAGGGCCTTGAAGTCATTGTGCAGCGCGTGCCCCACCACCACCTTGCCCTTCAGCAGCTTCAGGACCTGTGAGCAGAGACAGGAGGTGGGAAGCCCCGCTGTCACACTACCAGGGGACACCCCTGAGCTCGCTCACCCACAGGTGCACAGACCCCTCTAGAGGGAGGCAGCAGAGCGTGGGGGATGCGAGCCCCGTGGTCAACCATGGCGACCCGAGTCTGGTCAGGCCCTCTACCGACTCTAACCAGGGCACACTCAGTTCTGCACACGTGAAAAGGGACATCACTGACAGCATCCTATGGGGTGGCTGCGAGGACTGAGGGAGGCTGTGGTGACAATCTTCCAGTCACGAGATATGGACAACACCTATCTTATTTTTTTTTACTAGTCAGGGATTCAGTCCGGGGTCTCCTGCATGCCAGGCAAGTGTTCTACCGCTGAGCTGAACCCCAGCCCCACTTTTATTTTTTATTCTGCGACGGGTCTTAGCTCTCAGGATGGTCTCCCTCACTGCAAGCTTGGTGACATTGCAACAAAAGTTCTACATTTATTTTTATTTTTTTGTGGTCCTAGGGGTTGGACCCAGAGCCTTGTGCTTCCATGCTCTTCAAGTGCTGGACCACTTAACTGCAGCCCCAGCCCATTTTTTACTTTTTTTTGGGGGGGGTTTGAACCCAGGGCCTCGCGCTTGCATGCTCTGCAAGTGCTGGACCACTGAGCTGCACCCTCAGCCCATTTTCTTACTTTTTGAGACAGGGTCTTGCTAAGTTACACAGACTGCCTCTGGTCTCGAACTTGTGATCCTCCTGCCTCTGCCTCCTGAGCCACTGGGATTACAGGCGTGCCCCACCGCGCCCAGCTCTCATTTTTTACTTTTTGAGACAGGGTCTTGCTAAATTATATAGACTGCCTCTGGTCTTGAACTTGTGATCCTCTTGCCCCCTCTGCCTCCCGAGCCACTGGGATTACAGGCATGTGCCACTGTGCACGGCTTGAGAGTTCTACATTTATTCACTTAGTGTTTGCTGCTGTTGTTAGGTGCGGTCAAGTCATGTCTGACTCAGTGATCCTCATAGTGTTTTCAATGGCTGTTTCAGGATTGCCATTGTCCTTCTCCCAGACTTAGCATTTACTGGTCAATAATGACCTGCCAGGTGAAATCCCCAGAACTGGCCCAGCACTGGCAGCCACACTATATGCAGCGGCAATTACCAGTAATGAGGGACACACAGCCCATCCTCGGGACTCCTCCTCATCCTCTAAACCTGCTCTCTGGTCCAGCTCTGGCCACCTGTACAATGTGCTCCTCACCTCCATGCCTGGGCCTTCCTCAAGCCCAGGGAGGCCATGGCCACGGCCTTGGGCCTGGGCTCTCCTCAGCAGCTGTGAGCCTCCCACAGCCTCCTCTGCTATCAGTTATTGCTAACCTAGCCTTCATGGTAGATGGCTAAGACACATTTAGACTTCTGGAAGGGATAGGCCACCACACTAGTCTCACTCCTCCCCCAGCCCTGGCCACAGAGTGAGACAAGACCAGGCCTACCCCATATTGGCTTAGTCTGGGCAGATATAAATGGGTCTTGCTCCCGGGGCCACCACCAACCAGGTTGACAGAGGGACTGAGGAGCTGGAGGGCTCACCACAGATCTCCCCTCCCACTGCTTGAATTCCTGATTGGCTTGCTTGATGAATAATCACCAGGCTCACTGGGTGCTGTAGGGCACACCTGTACTCCCAGCTCCTTTGGAGGCTGAGGCAGGAGGATTGAAGTTGAAGGCCAGAGCCAGCCTGTGCAACTTAGTGAGACCCTGTATCAAAATAAAAAAATAAAAAAGGGGCTGGGGATGCAGCTGTGGCAGAGCACTTGCCTAGCATGCATGAGACCCTGGATTCAACACCCCCAGCACTGGGGGAGGGGGACCTCCAATCTTTCGAAAAAGCGGGCCACTGGCTGAGGTTTACACCAGTACTCCCAAGCTTGACAAATCCTAGTAACCCAGAAACATTAAAAACAGTGGCTATGGTTGTTGTAAAACCCAGACTTGTCTCAGCACAGTTGACGCAACAGGATTTAACTTCGGAATGGAAATCTGCCTTTGTTTGCACCTAATGCTGTCCTTGAGAAACACTAACCGAATGCAGAGAACTATAGCCATGTGAGTGGAGCCACGGGAGACACAAAATGCACAGGCATCAAACACCCCCAGCAAGCTGCTTGCCTGAGGGACGCAGTGAGCCACACCCACCCACCTCTAGCAGTGGCAATTCACATGGCCCACAAGGCTACCCTCCTGACACGGGCTTCTGCAGGCAAACTTCGCTCTTTCTTAAGGGAGCATGCCCTACCTATTGGTGTATTCTGCATTTCTCAACCACTTAACATATGCAAAACTGTACAACCATTTTTCCTAGGCTGCTCTTTTTATTTCTGTGGCATCACTGACCAAGTCCTTTGAGTGGTGTAAGCCTAAATACCATTTTCCCACTAAAAACGCTGCAGTTTAGAGGGCGAGGAGGAGTCAGTACACAGTGGGGTGAGGGGCCAGATTCCTCCAGATGGGGACTATGTCTCTTGATACTGACAAAAGTTTTCACCCGTGGTGTGTCTACTAGTGCCAGGCATGGCTCCATTGATGTCACTCCACAGTCTTTAAACCCTGTGGTTTTTATCTTGCAGGTTTGCTTGTTGTTGTTGTTAGGTGCCATCGAGTCGGTATCCGACTCAAAGCGACCCTGCATACAACAGAGGAAACACTATTGTCCGTGCTTCTCTGCTGTTCATAGGGTTTTCAATGGCTGATTTGATTTGTGGGAGTGGGTTGCTGGGTCCTTCTCCCAAGCCTACAGCACCTGGTGTTCCCAGGTGGTCTCCCATCCAAGTACTAACCAGGCCGGACCCTGCTTAGCTTCCGAGATCTGACAGGATCGGGTGCCACAGGGCTATGGCTACAGGCTGCAGGTTTGCTTAGGGTGATGACTTTTAGGAATGCACACGTTAGAGCCCTCCCTCACCCTGGAGACCTCCTAACACAGAATCTTCATAGAGGAACCTGGGAAAACAATCCTTGATCATTTATAGGGCTATAGGTGTTTCCTGTGCTCAAGGGTGTTTGAGAACTCCTGATCATTAGCGGGGTCCCAGCAACTAATCTTTTTTTTTTTCCTCAAAGCACTGAAAACATAAAGAAGTGTGCCAAAATACGAGCTCTGAAGGAGCTGTGACTATGCGCTGTGCAAATCTTACAGACACATAGCACTTTTATCAGAGAGCAAACTTTAAAATGTACGCGGTCTGTGCCCTTATGTCCTGGGCACAGCCTTTCTCTGTTACCCTCGGTGACACCCTGGCAATCCTTCACGGAGGTGAGGTCAGGATTTTCACTCATCTTACTCTAGGGAAATGCCTGTAGCCGTAGCCCTGTGGCATCCGATCCTGTCAGATCTCAGAAGCTAAGCAAGGTTGGACCTGGTTGGTACTTGGATGGGAGACTGCCTGGGAACACCAGGTGCTGCAGGCTTGGGAGAAGCCAGAAACCCACTCCCAAAAATCAATCCACCATTGACAACCCTATGAACAGTAGAGAAGCACTGACATAGTGTTTCGCCTGTTGTACGCAGGGTCACTGTAAGTCGGATACCGACTTGACGTCACCTAACAACAACAACAACTCTAGGGAAAAGGAATTAACTGGAAAAGCTAAGTGACTTTCAGTCTCTCAGCCCCAGTGGCCAGGTGGTGACTCAAACTCAGGGCTGCTCTGCCCCACTCATCACAGACCCCAGAAGCCGGCCATCTGGCCCTCACCTCCTTCTGGGCCACCTGGAAGGGGATGGCCTTGCGCATGTGCTGCCGAGTGATGCCGCTCCAGCGAGTGCGGTAGTCCACGATGGGCATCTCTGGCCGGACGTACTTGTCGTAGAGGACGTCCCCATGGTAACTCACCACGGAGCAGCGGGCCAGCTCACTCACCTGCCCTCGGGGGCCTGTGCCTACCATCTCACAGTCGATAGCCACGCACTTGCTGGGCAAGAGCCCCGGGGCCTCCCAGGCGCTGGGCCTCTTGCAGCATGGCTCACCACTGCCAGACGCCGCCTTTGCACGCTGCCTCCTGCTGCCGGCAGCTTCAGGGCCTGGCAGTGCCTGTGATGGGATGGGCCGTGAGGAGGACCCTGGCCCCCCTGGCGCGTTCAGCAGCCCCTGCTCCTGCAGCAAGGCCTTGCGGGCCATGAACCGCTGGTGCTGTCGGCTCCTCCTCTTGTGCCTTCTCCGTACTGCATCCTTGGCATTCAGGCTGGTGAGTGCTGGGCACTGAGTGGACTCAGGGGCTTCCCCCAGCACCATGCCAGGCAGCTCACAGCTGGAGGCAAGGCAAGCCCAGGAGGCCGTCTTCCACTGGGACAGCGTGCTGGAGAGAGAGCACAGGCAGAGGGGCTGGGAGGAGCGGCCAGCACCCCATGGGATCAAGCACCTGTTTACTAAGAACTGCACTCACCCCGCACACAACACTGTAAGTGCTACATCGAATCGGTCCACCTCCCCATGACCGAATAAAGTATTAATACCCTCATTTTATAGGAAAGAAACTGAGGTACAGAGGTTAAGGAACTCATCGATAATAAAAGTTAAAGGCTTTGGTAAGAACCCAGAATCCATGCTCTCAACCTCAAGCCACAGCTCACCTCTAATACTGTGAGCATCCAGTGACTTGGGAGGTGGGAGGCAGGAGGATCACAAGTTCAAGGCCAGAGGCAGCCCAAGTAACTTAGCAAGACTGTGTCTCAAGATAAAAAATTATAAAGGGACTAGGGGTGCAGCCCAGTGGTGGAGCACTTGCAAAGTATGGGTTCAACTCATACTTTGATGGCACCCAACAACAACAACAACAACTCTAGGGAAAAGGAATTAACTAGAAAAGCTAAGTGACTTTCAGTCTCAGAACTCAAAATATGGGTTCAACTCCCCAGTACCACAAAAAATAAAACTAACTAAATAAATAAAGGTTACAGGAACTGTACTCAAGCTGAGCATTCCTAATCCCAAATCCCAAATCAGAAATGTTCTGAACTCTGCAAACTGTTTGATCCTCAACATGATGCTCAAATGAGGGCAAAGCAGGGTTTAACTTGGATATTTATGAACTGCTGGGCTTCAGTGTTCCTACAGCTCCCTTTCTGTGTAGAGGACAGACTATCAAGTGTGCTAGGGTGCGTATACATTACATCCAGCAGGTGCTCAGTAGTGACTTGCTCCTTCCTTTCAGACAGCCTCAGACTCTTGCATGTGGTTGGTGTCCAGCTCTCCCCAGGCCAGAGCTGCCCCCGTGTGGACTCACTGCCCTTCCCAACTCACAGGCCTGTCCCCTGCCTCCTCCCCTCCCTGCCCAACCCACCTCCTACCCTTTCAGTGCCGGTTGCTGCTCTGACTCAGCCAGAAGCCCTTCTGGAAGCACCCATTATTCTCACCAATATTATACTGCAGATATCTGGGGTCCCAACCATGCCAGATGCTGGGCAGAATTACAAACAGATCCTGGACTCTGAGGTGGTCAATCTGGCTGCAGAGATAGAAATGAAGAGGACAGGGTGTTAATAAGGGCTGGGCTAGAGGTGCCAGGAGGCAGAACATGCTAACAGGCTGCAAAGAATTCTCAGAAAGTTTCCTGGAAGAAGTTCCATCTGTGGGAATGTGGAATAGTAACCCTCCAGGTAGAAGACTGAGGGCAGTGGCCATGTCAGATGACCGGAGTAACCCAGGGCTCGCCAGCAGCCTAATGCTAGCAAGGTATGAATGCTAAGGTGGCCCAAGGCTGGGGCACGAATCCTTTCTCACTTTTACCACTTCATCTGCTGCTCCCCACTTTGGCAGCCCTTCCACAAGCAAACCTACCCCATCAGTCAAAGGAGCAAGAGAGGCCCAGAGGCACATAGGGAGGCCACTGAAATGTGGCCCAGGAGCTTTAATCCAGGAAATTAACAGTCTAGCTGGGGTGCTAGGAAATTCAGCCCAGTCCCTATGCTGGCAGCACAGGGAACTTATTACTCTCCTCAAGGTCAATGGGTATAGCCTACCTCACAGCTCCCTGAGGCAGCAACAGAGCCCTGTGTGTCTCTGTCCCTTCCTCAACAGCCACCCTCTGACCTGGCCCACAGCATACGGCAGGCCCTTTCAGAAGCATGGGAAGGGAGCCTAAACTGTGCCTGCCATCAGCCAGACTGTGGGACTAGAGGGCTGGGGTTCCCATGTCCTCAGAACTCCTGGCCTGGGAGGCAGGGAGCGGGAAAGTTACAAGGGCATGCTCAAGGTGGGATGCCTGGACAGGTACCAAGACAGGCAGAAACACCGGGTTAGGGCTGGCCTGGCAGCAATGGGGATGCTGCAGTATTTCAGACAGGTCCCCCACGCAGCACGGGAAGGAAAGCGCCTTCAGAAAGAGAAATGGCAGGCTCAAAGCCCAGCAGCCAAAGCTCATCCCCCGGGTGGGGGGCAATGAAAAGCAAAGCAGTAGGGAGCATGGAGACAGGAGGAGTGGGGAGCAGCAAGCACTGGGAGGGGGAGTCTTCAAGGTTGGGCCTAATCAGAGCCTAGTGGGGAACCCCCTAGGGGTTTTGGGAAGAGGGAGAAAGCATCACAGCTGCTACAGGAAAAGGCCTGGATTAGATTACAAGGCTGAGCAGTAGTGACAGAGATGAAAAGGAGCAGGAAGGGGGCGGGCAGTGAGGCAGAGTGCCAGGCTTGCTGATGCCAGCCTGTGCACCAGTCCTGGCACCTGAGCAGGGCGAGGCTGGGTGACCCATCCTGATTCATCCACCCTCGGCTTCTCAGCCTTTCCCCAAGAAGCCCTCTGGCTTTACAACAGACTCTTAACTGCCAGCAACCTCCTCACACTGACAAACTACATCTTAGAACCTCGATTTGCCTCAGTCCAGCAACAGGAGGAAATCTGGGCGAAGAAGATCTGTACAGACCCTGCTGATCACTGACAGGGGCGGGGTGGGGGTGTGGTGTGTGGGGGTGTGGGTGGGGGATGAGCTTGAGGGGGCAGGAAGTGGGGGGCCCTTGTCTGAGAGAGGCTGAGGGCTCTGCAGAGCAGGAGCCAAGGCCAGGGCTAGGGTGGGTGACTTTCCTGCGCCTGCTGGCAGGGTTTTAGAGAAACCAAAATTAGGTTCCCTGTGGCCTTGTGTTTCAAGAGATAAACGCGGTCCTTTTCCACAGGCCCTGGCCTTGCTGAACAATGTCAGAACCAACACTGATCAAGGGCATGCCGCACCAGCTAGGGGCCCCAGAGGGAGCTCAGCTTAGCTGGAGAGAAGTTATGCTCAAATGACACAACCTTCCCAGCAAGGATAGGTACTAATCTTGTCTCCACCTTGTCCCTGCATTAGAGAAGGACCCCAGCCGCAGAATCTGAGAGGCAAAGGCCTCCAAGAAACTGCCAAGTCAGAATCGCCGGTGGCCCGAGAGCTACCGACCTGCTGGAAGACCGGTAAGGCACTGGCAGTTCTACATCCTGCCCTGGCACTGCGTAACCTGATGATCTAGGGGAAGTCACTGTCCCTTTGCCATAAGCCAGGATCGGGCTTCGAGTTAAGGCTTCTCGAGAGCAGTTTATTACTAGAAACAGGACGCCTAGAAAAAGGCTGATTCTCAGGCCGACCTCCTACACTGTCTCAACTGCCCTTTGGGAGACAGGGCCCGAGAATCTGGCTTTTCCTTATATGGCGCGACCCCACCCGCAAGCCATGATCCTAACAATGCCCAAACTTGAGAAAACTTGACTCAGCAAGGTCCCCTATGCTATCAAGAAATAGTTCATGGGATCATTAAAGAAAAAGAAAAACCGTGCGGGGAGAGCCCGGCAGTACCCCAGCGCCGGCTGGCGTTTTCTGGAGTGACGCGTTGGCCGCCTGGCCTCCCCCGGATGTGATCCGGCATTGGTCACTTACCGGCCGCGGCGACCAGGCCGAGGCTCATCGCCTGGCACCGCGACCTCAGGCTCGCGACCCCCGAAAAGGCCGGGAACCAAGCGAGGCTGCGCCCAGGGCCTGGCTTGCACCCTCGTCCTCCTGAAAAGCCGGGTCGGCGGAGATCACGCACCCCTCGCCGCAGAGCCGAGGGGTCCCGGGCTCTCCGCGGCTGCCCGCCCCGCCCCGAGGTCCCGGAGGAGGGTCCTGAGCTCACCTGGACCACTGCGCGCCTCTTCCTGCCTGCACGTGCCATCCCGGCAGCCGGTAGCTCCCACATGCCCGGGCAAGCCCGGCTCCGCTGCCCGTCCATTGGCTCGCTGGCCGGCAGTGCCCGCCCATGTCGTCTTCTGATTGGTCTATCCCTCCTCGCTGCGGTAGGCGAGCCGAGCGGGGGACCTGGCAATACTTGAAGGAGGCGTGGTCTGTGCCCTGAGCTGGGCTGCGCAGCAGCGAGATTATTTATAAAGAATCGGGAGATGGGATGGTCCGCCCTCTAGTCGTAGCCAGAGTGCAATCCACCCTGCTTCCTGGGTCAAGTTACAGGGTCCTGTGGGCTTCGTATCATCAAAGACTCTATGACTTGCTGAGTACACTTACATTTGCAGAATGGGAACAGTAGCCCCCACCTCCTCTGGAGTTCTGGTGATTCAGTGAAATAATGTATGGTATGTAGTACATGGTAGGCGTTACTCTTTTAAAAGCCGGACCCGCTTCTTGTGCGCTTTTTCATTAATTCTTCTGCAGTACTTTGTGTTGTTGTTAGGTGCCCTCAAGTCAGGTCCGACCCATAGCAACCCTGTGTACAACACCTGACACTGCGCCATGCCCTGCACTATGTCAGTGCTTCTCTGTTATTCATAGTTTTTTCAGTGGCAGATTATTTCGGAGTGGGCTGCCAGGTCCTTCTCCCAAATACTTTGTGTGGGGAAGCTTTAAGTTTTAAATTTCCCTCTGAAAATGCAATAATTTTACTCATAAACAGGTAGCAGGAAGAAGAACATACAAATTGTATTGCCTGCCTAAGGCATGGCTATCTGACTCCCAAACTGGGTAAGACGAACCTACACAGCTGAAAGGGAGAGGGTCTTGGGCTCTGGGGGGAAAGGGAGGTGGCATGGGCTGAAAGGTTGTGGGGAACGTGAGCCCAGCTAGCAAAGGTTGTCTTGCTATTTCAAATGAAAGGTTCCCTGACAGCCACACATGGTACTCTGTCTTGGCCAGTGTCTCTTCTTCCTGTGCAAAGGACCCTCCTAGGCAGAAAGGGGAGATGCCTTTTACAAAATGATGGCTTTTCGGAGATGTTCCTCTGACAAGGTCAGCGATTGGTTGTTGAAATTTGAGATTCCCTCCCATGTACTGAAATGCTATATATTTAGCTCGATTGTGTGTATCACTAATAATTACAAGACTATTTCAATCTGGGAGGAAAAAGTGAACACTTCGAACTTTACAGTTGAAGGGTTATGCAGACACTCTGTCACTGCCCAACCCCTGCTTAATTTATCTCAACCTGTTACCTTCCAAGCCCCTGCTTAACTTGCCTTCTGCTTGAAAAGCAGCTAAGCAAAAGGCCGCAAAATTAGTGGATATTCTTGCCAGTAGGTTTCAGGAAGGCCTAACATGCCCAGTAACTGTGGCACAATAACCAGGAACTGGAAGAAACAGGGAAGTTCACCCAGGTGACAGTTCCTACCACAAGAGGCCAGCTACAGACTGGACTGCTGAGCAGATACAAGACTATGCTAACCACCTGCCCCCCTCCCTCCAGCCACTGGGACTTTCCACCTGCCTCCCCCTTGCTCTCTAAAACCCAACCAAAGCTCTCCCCTTCTCTCATCTAGGCTCAGTTCCGATGTTCATTTCGGGCCTCCAACCACCCATACCTGGGCGCAAATAAACTCCAGCTCATTGGCTTCACATTTGGCCTCCGTGGTCTGCTTTTAGTTTGCCACTGTTGGGACCCAAAAAAGAATCTTAACAATGGTCACAGAAAATTTTTACAAAGTTAGCAAGTTCAAATTTATCTACACGATTTGTGACAGAAAAGCATAAGTACCCCACAAGATAGGAAACGAAATACATTATGCTTGGATAGATGGCTGTAGCAGACATTGAATGGAAATATAAATTCAGGGAGAAAAAAGAATGCTGCACACCATGTCAAATGAAAAAACATCTGGAGTTAGTAAAGAGCCTTTATTTGAAAGGATTATTGGAGGTAGGATGAGGGCCGGCGAGGCTGTGACATAGGAGATCTCCCTGGCCATAAAATCTCTGAACTCTCAAAGATTAGGCAAAAAGAGATTTTCTTTTTCTGGGAGGAGTAAACCAGGCTAGTAAGAAGAGGGGTGCACAGAAGTTGTTCTCTGGGAGAGTGGATCAGAGAGTGTTTTATCCTGAGCCGGCCTGTTCAGAAGTGGGCAGTCAAGGAGGGATTGCATGCTTGCTCAGACTGAGAAGGGGTTGGAATTTGAGGACCCACTGTGCAGAGGGACAGGGAGCTTAACCAAAGCGGTTAATAGGCATTTTGTTCCTGATCAGTGGGCTAAGTAGTTCAGTGGATCACTGATGAAGCAAAGAATGGGAATTCGAAGTGTCTGTACCTGACCTCCTCAGGGGACGTGGTGGGGAGTCCATGACTTTTAGCTCAGTTATATGGGGAGGGGGGTTTCTTTATGTTGTTGTTCTTGTTGTCCGGTGCCATCGAGTCAGTATCCAACTCATAGCCACCCTACTTACAACCGGCGAAACACTTTGTCAGTGCTTCTCGGCTATTCATAGGGTTTTCAATGGCAGATTGATTTTTGGGAGTGGGTTGCCGGGTCCTTCTC